>CAUVYP010001022.1:0-24000 GCA_963556195.1 Sepiola atlantica | reverse complement strand
TTCATAGCACAATTCTCATAAATGTGGAAGTTATAAACGAAAGCGATATCAACTTAAAATCGCACTAAATTTTGTTGATGTTTTGCGTATTCAGTTTGTATCGACATATCTCCGGCAGTACAAGAGCTGAACTTCTGAAACTTGGTACTTCAGTAGAAAATGTGTGTCCGCTAATGTCTGCAAAGTTTCGGAGCACAATTCTTATAAATGTGGAAGTTATAAACAAAAGCGATATCAACTTAAAATCGCACTAAATTTTGTTGATGTTTTGCGTATTCAGTTTGTATCGACATATCTCCGGGAGTACAAGAGCTGAACTTCTGAAACTTGGTACTTCAGTAGAAAATGTGTGTCCGCTAATGTCTGCAAAGTTTCGGAGCACAATTCTTATAAATGTGGAAGTTATAAACACAAGCGATATCAACTTAAAATCGCACTAAATTTTGTTGATGTTTTGCGAATTCAGTTTGTATCGACATATCTCCGGGAGTACAAGAGCTGAACTTCTGAAACTTGGTACTTCAGTAGAAAATGTGTGTCCGCTAATGTCTGCAAAGTTTCGGAGCACAATTCTTATAAATGTGGAAGTTATAAACAAAAGCGATATCAACTTAAAATCGCACTAAATTTTGTTTATGTTTTGCGTATTCAGTTTGTATCGACATATCTCCGGGAGTACAAGAGCTGAACTTCTGAAACTTGGTACTTCAGTAGAAAATGTGTGTCCGCTAATGTCTGCAAAGTTTCGGAGCACAATTCTCATAAATGTGGAAGTTATAAACAAAAGCGATATCAACTTAAAATCGCACTAAATTTTGTTGAGGTTTTGCGTATTCAGTTTGTATCGACATATCTCCGGGAGTACAAGAGCTGAACTTCTGAAACTTGGTACTTCAGTAGAGAATGTGTGTCCGCTAATGTCTGCAAAGTTTCGGAGCACAATTCTTATAAATGTGGAAGTTATTAACACAAGCGATATACCTTTTAAATCGCACTAAATTTTGTTGATGTTTTGCGTATTCAGTTTGTATCGACATATCTCCGGGAGTACAAGAGCTGAACTTCTGAAACTTGGTACTTCAGTAGAAAATGTGTGTCCGCTAATGTCTGCAAAGTTTCAGAGCACAATTCTTATAAATGTGGAAGTTATAAACAAAAGCGATATCAACTTAAAATCGCACTAAATTTTGTTGATGTTTTGCGTATTCAGTTTGTATCGACATATCTCCGGGAGTTCAAGAGCTGAACTTCTGAAACTTGGTACTTCAGTAGAAAATGTGTGTCCGCTAATGTCTGCAAAGTTTCAGAGCACAATTCTTATAAATGTGAAAGTTATAAACACAAGCGATATCAACTTAAAATCGCACTAAATTTTGTTGATGTTTTGCGAATTCAGTTTGTATCGACATATCTCCGGGAGTACAAGAGCTGAACTTCTGAAACTTGGTACTTCAGTAGAAAATGTGTGTCCGCTAATGTCTGCAAAGTTTCGGAGCACAATTCTTATAAATGTGGAAGTTATTAACAAAAGACCTATCAACTTTAAATCGCACTAAATTTTGTTTATGTTTTGCGTATTCAGTTTGTATCGACATATCTCCGGGAGTTCAAGAGCTGAACTTCTGAAACTTGGTACTTCAGTAGAAAATGTGTGTCCGCTAATGTCTGCAAAGTTTCAGAGCACAATTCTTATAAATGTGAAAGTTATAAACACAAGCGATATCAACTTAAAATCGCACTAAATTTTGTTGATGTTTTGCGAATTCAGTTTGTATCGACATATCTCCGGGAGTACAAGAGCTGGATCTCTGAAACTTGGTACTTCAGTAGAAAATGTGTGTCCGCTAATGTCTGCAAAGTTTCGGAGCACAATTCTTATAAATGTGGAAGTTATAAACAAAAGCGATATCAACTTAAAATCGCACTAAATTTTGTTGATGTTTTGCGTATTCAGTTTGTATCGACATATCTCCGGGAGTACAAGAGCTGAACTTCTGAAACTTGGTACTTCAGTAGAAAATGTGTGTCCGCTAATGTCTGCAAAGTTTCGGAGCACAATTCTTATAAATGTGGAAGTTATTAACACAAGCGATATACCTTTTAAATCGCACTAAATTTTGTTGATGTTTTGCGTATTCAGTTTGTATCGACATATCTCAGGGAGTACAAGAGCTGAACTTCTGAAACTTGGTACTTCAGTAGAAAATGTGTGTCCGCTAATGTCTGCAAAGTTTCAGAGCACAATTCTTATAAATGTGGAAGTTATAAACAAAAGCGATATCAACTTAAAATCGCACTAAATTTTGTTGATGTTTTGCGTATTCAGTTTGTATCGACATATCTTTGGGAGTTCCAGAGATGAACTTCTGAAACTTGGTACTTCAGTAGAAAATGTGTGTCCGCTAATGTCTGCAAAGTTTCAGAGCACAATTCTTATAAATGTGAAAGTTATAAACACAAGCGATATCAACTTAAAATCGCACTAAATTTTGTTGATGTTTTGCGAATTCAGTTTGTATCGACATATCTCCGGGAGTACAAGAGCTGAACTTCTGAAACTTGGTACTTCAGTAGAAAATGTGTGTCCGCTAATGTCTGCAAAGTTTCGGAGCACAATTCTTATAAATGTGGAAGTTATTAACAAAAGACCTATCAACTTTAAATCGCACTAAATTTTGTTGATGTTTTGCGTATTCAGTTTGTATCGACATATCTCCGGGAGTACAAGAGCTGACCTTCTGAAACTTCGTACATCAGTAGAAAATGTGTGTCTGCTATTGTCTGCAAAGTTTCATAGCACAATTCTCATAAATGTGGAAGTTATAAACGAAAGCGATATCAACTTAAAATCGCACTAAATTTTGTTGATGTTTTGCGTATTCAGTTTGTATCGACATATCTCCGGGAGTACAAGAGCTGAACTTCTGAAACTTGGTACTTCAGTAGAAAATGTGTGTCCGCTAATGTCTGCAAAGTTACGGAGCACAATTCTTATAAATGTGGAAGTTATAAACACAAGCGATATCAACTTAAAATCGCACTAAATTTTGTTGATGTTTTGCGTATTCAGTTTGTATCGACATATCTCCGGGAGTACAAGAGCTGAACTTCTGAAACTTGGTACTTCAGTAGAAAATGTGTGTCCGCTAATGTCTGCAAAGTTTCGGAGCACAATTCTTATAAATGTGGAAGTTATAAACAAAAGCGATATCAACTTAAAATCGCACTAAATTTTGTTGATGTTTTGCGTATTCAGTTTGTATCGACATATCTCCGGGAGTACAAGAGCTGAACTTCTGAAACTTGGTACTTCAGTAGAAAATGTGTGTCCGCTAATGTCTGCAAAGTTTCAGAGCACAATTCTTATAAATGTGGAAGTTATAAACACAAGCGATATCAACTTAAAATCGCACTAAATTTTGTTGATGTTTTGCGAATTCAGTTTGTATCGACATATCTCCGGGAGTACAAGAGCTGAACTTCTGAAACTTGGTACTTCAGTAGAAAATGTGTGTCCGCTAATGTCTGCAAAGTTTCGGAGCACAATTCTTATAAATGTGGAAGTTATTGACAAAAGACCTATCAACTTTAAATCGCACTAAATTTTGTTTATGTTTTGCGTATTCAGTTTGTATCGACATATCTCCGGGAGTACAAGAGCTGAACTTCTGAAACTTGGTACTTCAGTAGAAAATGTGTGTCCGCTAATGTCTGCAAAGTTTCAGAGCACAATTCTTATAAATGTGGAAGTTATAAACAAAAGCGATATCAACTTAAAATCGCACTAAATTTTGTTGATGTTTTGCGTATTCAGTTTGTATCGACATATCTCCGGGAGTTCAAGAGCTGAACTTCTGAAACTTGGTACTTCAGTAGAAAATGTGTGTCCGCTAATGTCTGCAAAGTTTCAGAGCACAATTCTTATAAATGTGAAAGTTATAAACACAAGCGATATCAACTTAAAATCGCACTAAATTTTGTTGATGTTTTGCGAATTCAGTTTGTATCGACATATCTCCGGGAGTACAAGAGCTGAACTTCTGAAACTTGGTACTTCAGTAGAAAATGTGTGTCCGCTAATGTCTGCAAAGTTTCGGAGCACAATTCTTATAAATGTGGAAGTTATTAACAAAAGACCTATCAACTTTAAATCGCACTAAATTTTGTTTATGTTTTGCGTATTCAGTTTGTATCGACATATCTCCGGGAGTTCAAGAGCTGAACTTCTGAAACTTGGTACTTCAGTAGAAAATGTGTGTCCGCTAATGTCTGCAAAGTTTCAGAGTAAATTCTTATAAATGTGAAAGTTATAAACACAAGCGATATCAACTTAAAATCGCACTAAATTTTGTTGATGTTTTGCGAATTCAGTTTGTATCGACATATCTCCGGGAGTACAAGAGCTGAACTTCTGAAACTTGGTACTTCAGTAGAAAATGTGTGTCCGCTAATGTCTGCAAAGTTTCGGAGCACAATTCTTATAAATGTGGAAGTTATTAACAAAAGACCTATCAACTTTAAATCGCACTAAATTTTGTTTATGTTTTGCGTATTCAGTTTGTATCGACATATCTCCGGGAGCACAAGAGCTGACCTTCTGAAACTTCGTACATCAGTAGAGAATGTGTGTCCGCTATTGTCTGCAAAGTTTCATAGCACAATTCTCATAAATGTGGAAGTTATAAACACAAGCGATATCAACTTAAAATCGCACTAAATTTTGTTGATGTTTTGCGTATTCAGTTTGTATCGACATATCTCCGGGAGTACAAGAGCTGAACTTCTGAAACTTGGTACTTCAGTAGAAAATGTGTGTCCGCTAATGTCTGCAAAGTTTCGGAGCACAATTCTTATAAATGTGGAAGTTATAAACAAAAGCGATATCAACTTAAAATCGCACTAAATTTTGTTGATGTTTTGCGTATTCAGTTTGTATCGACATATCTCCGGGAGTACAAGAGCTGAACTTCTGAAACTTGGTACTTCAGTAGAAAATGTGTGTCCGCTAATGTCTGCAAAGTTTCAGTGCACAATTCTTATAAATGTGGAAGTTATAAACACAAGCGATATCAACTTAAAATCGCACTAAATTTTGTTGATGTTTTGCGAATTCAGTTTTTATCGACATATCTCCGGGAGTACAAGAGCTGAACTTCTGAAACTTGGTACTTCAGTAGAAAATGTGTGTCCGCTAATGTCTGCAAAGTTTCGGAGCACAATTCTTATAAATGTGGAAGTTATTAACAAAAGACCTATCAACTTTAAATCGCACTAAATTTTGTTTATGTTTTGCGTATTCAGTTTGTATCGACATATCTCCGGGAGTACAAGAGCTGAACTTCTGAAACTTGGTACTTCAGTAGAAAATGTGTGTCCGCTAATGTCTGCAAAGTTTCGGAGCACAATTCTTATAAATGTGGAAGTTATAAACAAAAGCGATATCAACTTAAAATCGCACTAAATTTTGTTGATGTTTTGCGTATTCAGTTTGTATCGACATATCTCCGGGAGTACAAGAGCTGAACTTCTGAAACTTGGTACTTCAGTAGAAAATGTGTGTCCGCTAATGTCTGCAAAGTTTCGGAGCACAATTCTTATAAATGTGGAAGTTATTAACACAAGCGATATACCTTTTAAATCGCACTAAATTTTGTTGATGTTTTGCGTATTCAGTTTGTATCGACATATCTCCGGGAGTACAAGAGCTGAACTTCTGAAACTTGGTACTTCAGTAGAAAATGTGTGTCCGCTAATGTCTGCAAAGTTTCAGAGCACAATTCTTATAAATGTGGAAGTTATAAACAAAAGCGATATCAACTTAAAATCGCACTAAATTTTGTTGATGTTTTGCGTATTCAGTTTGTATCGACATATCTCCGGGAGTTCAAGAGCTGAACTTCTGAAACTTGGTACTTCAGTAGAAAATGTGTGTCCGCTAATGTCTGCAAAGTTTCAGAGCACAATTCTTATAAATGTGTAAGTTATAAACACAAGCGATATCAACTTAAAATCGCACTAAATTTTGTTGATGTTTTGCGAATTCAGTTTGTATCGACATATCTCCGGGAGTACAAGAGCTGAACTTCTGAAACTTGGTACTTCAGTAGAAAATGTGTGTCCGCTAATGTCTGCAAAGTTTCGGAGCACAATTCTTATAAATGTGGAAGTTATAAACAAAAGCGATATCAACTTAAAATCGCACTAAATTTTGTTGATGTTTTGCGTATTCAGTTTGTATCGACATATCTCCGGGAGTACAAGAGCTGAACTTCTGAAACTTGGTACTTCAGTAGAAAATGTGTGTCCGCTAATGTCTGCAAAGTTTCGGAGCACAATTCTTATAAATGTGGAAGTTATTAACACAAGCGATATACCTTTTAAATCGCACTAAATTTTGTTGATGTTTTGCGTATTCAGTTTGTATCGACATATCTCCGGGAGTACAAGAGCTGAACTTCTGAAACTTGGTACTTCAGTAGAAAATGTGTGTCCGCTAATGTCTGCAAAGTTTCAGAGCACAATTCTTATAAATGTGGAAGTTATAAACAAAAGCGATATCAACTTAAAATCGCACTAAATTTTGTTGATGTTTTGCGTATTCAGTTTGTATCGACATATCTCCGGGAGTTCAAGAGCTGAACTTCTGAAACTTGGTACTTCAGTAGAAAATGTGTGTCCGCTAATGTCTGCAAAGTTTCAGAGCACAATTCTTATAAATGTGAAAGTTATAAACACAAGCGATATCAACTTAAAATCGCACTAAATTTTGTTGATGTTTTGCGAATTCAGTTTGTATCGACATATCTCCGGGAGTACAAGAGCTGAACTTCTGAAACTTGGTACTTCAGTAGAAAATGTGTGTCCGCTAATGTCTGCAAAGTTTCGGAGCACAATTCTTATAAATGTGGAAGTTATTAACAAAAGACCTATCAACTTTAAATCGCACTAAATTTTGTTTATGTTTTGCGTATTCAGTTTGTATCGACATATCTCCGGGAGTACAAGAGCTGACCTTCTGAAACTTCGTACATCAGTAGAAAATGTGTGTCCGCTATTGTCTGCAAAGTTTCATAGCACAATTCTCATAAATGTGGAAGTTATAAACGAAAGCGATATCAACTTAAAATCGCACTAAATTTTGTTGATGTTTTGCGTATTCAGTTTGTATCGACATATCTCCGGGAGTACAAGAGCTGAACTTCTGAAACTTGGTACTTCAGTAGAAAATGTGTGTCCGCTAATGTCTGCAAAGTTACGGAGCACAATTCTTATAAATGTGGAAGTTATAAACACAAGCGATATCAACTTAAAATCGCACTAAATTTTGTTGATGTTTTGCGTATTCAGTTTGTATCGACATATCTCCGGGAGTACAAGAGCTGAACTTCTGAAACTTGGTACTTCAGTAGAAAATGTGTGTCCGCTAATGTCTGCAAAGTTTCGGAGCACAATTCTTATAAATGTGGAAGTTATAAACAAAAGCGATATCAACTTAAAATCGCACTAAATTTTGTTGATGTTTTGCGTATTCAGTTTGTATCGACATATCTCCGGGAGTACAAGAGCTGAACTTCTGAAACTTGGTACTTCAGTAGAAAATGTGTGTCCGCTAATGTCTGCAAAGTTTCGGAGCACAATTCTTATAAATGTGGAAGTTATTAACAAAAGACCTATCAACTTTAAATCGCACTAAATTTTGTTTATGTTTTGCGTATTCAGTTTGTATCGACATATCTCCGGGAGTACAAGAGCTGAACTTCTGAAACTTGGTACTTCAGTAGAAAATGTGTGTCCGCTAATGTCTGCAAAGTTTCGGAGCACAATTCTCATAAATGTGGAAGTTATAAACAAAAGCGATATCAACTTAAAATCGCACTAAATTTTGTTGATGTTTTGCGTATTCAGTTTGTATCGACATATCTCCGGGAGTACAAGAGCTGAACTTCTGAAACTTGGTACTTCAGTAGAAAATGTGTGTCCGCTAATGTCTGCAAAGTTTCGGAGCACAATTCTTATAAATGTGGAAGTTATTAACACAAGCGATATACCTTTTAAATCGCACTAAATTTTGTTGATGTTTTGCGTATTCAGTTTGTATCGACATATCTCCGGGAGTACAAGAGCTGAACTTCTGAAACTTGGTTCTTCAGTAGAAAATGTGTGTCCGCTAATGTCTGCAAAGTTTCAGAGCACAATTCTTATAAATGTGGAAGTTATAAACAAAAGCGATATCAACTTAAAATCGCACTAAATTTTGTTGATGTTTTGCGTATTCAGTTTGTATCGACATATCTCCGGGAGTTCAAGAGCTGAACTTCTGATACTTGGTACTTCAGTAGAAAATGTGTGTCCGCTAATGTCTGCAAAGTTTCAGAGCACAATTCTTATAAATGTGAAAGTTATAAACACAAGCGATATCAACTTAAAATCGCACTAAATTTTGTTGATGTTTTGCGTATTCAGTTTGTATCGACATATCTCCGGGAGTACAAGAGCTGAACTTCTGAAACTTGGTACTTCAGTAGAAAATGTGTGTCCGCTAATGTCTGCAAAGTTTCGGAGCACAATTCTTATAAATGTGGAAGTTATAAACAAAAGCGATATCAACTTAAAATCGCACTAAATTTTGTTGATGTTTTGCGTATTCAGTTTGTATCGACATATCTCCGGGAGTACAAGAGCTGAACTTCTGAAACTTGGTACTTCAGTAGAAAATGTGTGTCCGCTAATGTCTGCAAAGTTTCAGTGCACAATTCTTATAAATGTGGAAGTTATAAACACAAGCGATATCAACTTAAAATCGCACTAAATTTTGTTGATGTTTTGCGAATTCAGTTTGTATCGACATATCTCCGGGAGTACAAGAGCTGAACTTCTGAAACTTGGTACTTCAGTAGAAAATGTGTGTCCGCTAATGTCTGCAAAGTTTCGGAGCACAATTCTTATAAATGTGGAAGTTATTAACAAAAGACCTATCAACTTTAAATCGCACTAAATTTTGTTTATGTTTTGCGTATTCAGTTTGTATCGACATATCTCCGGGAGTACAAGAGCTGAACTTCTGAAACTTGGTACTTCAGTAGAAAATGTGTGTCCGCTAATGTCTGCAAAGTTTCGGAGCACAATTCTCATAAATGTGGAAGTTATAAACAAAAGCGATATCAACTTAAAATCGCACTAAATTTTGTTGATGTTTTGCGTATTCAGTTTGTATCGACATATCTCCGGGAGTACAAGAGCTGAACTTCTGAAACTTGGTACTTCAGTAGAAAATGTGTGTCCGCTAATGTCTGCAAAGTTTCGGAGCACAATTCTTATAAATGTGGAAGTTATTAACACAAGCGATATACCTTTTAAATCGCACTAAATTTTGTTGATGTTTTGCGTATTCAGTTTGTATCGACATATCTCCGGGAGTACAAGAGCTGAACTTCTGAAACTTGGTACTTCAGTAGAAAATGTGTGTCCGCTAATGTCTGCAAAGTTTCAGAGCACAATTCTTATAAATGTGGAAGTTATAAACAAAAGCGATATCAACTTAAAATCGCACTAAATTTTGTTGATGTTTTGCGTATTCAGTTTGTATCGACATATCTCCGGGAGTTCAAGAGCTGAACTTCTGAAACTTGGTACTTCAGTAGAAAATGTGTGTCCGCTAATGTCTGCAAAGTTTCAGAGCACAATTCTTATAAATGTGTAAGTTATAAACACAAGCGATATCAACTTAAAATCGCACTAAATTTTGTTGATGTTTTGCGAATTCAGTTTGTATCGACATATCTCCGGGAGTACAAGAGCTGAACTTCTGAAACTTGGTACTTCAGTAGGAAATGTGTGTCCGCTAATGTCTGCAAAGTTTCGGAGCACAATTCTTATAAATGTGGAAGTTATAAACAAAAGCGATATCAACTTAAAATCGCACTAAATTTTGTTGATGTTTTGCGTATTCAGTTTGTATCGACATATCTGCGGGAGTACAAGAGCTGAACTTCTGAAACTTGGTACTTCAGTAGAAAATGTGTGTCCGCTAATGTCTGCAAAGTTTCGGAGCACAATTCTTATAAATGTGGAAGTTATTAACACAAGCGATATACCTTTTAAATCGCACTAAATTTTGTTGATGTTTTGCGTATTCAGTTTGTATCGACATATCTCCGGGAGTACAAGAGCTGAACTTCTGAAACTTGGTACTTCAGTAGAAAATGTGTGTCCGCTAATGTCTGCAAAGTTTCAGAGCACAATTCTTATAAATGTGGAAGTTATAAACAAAAGCGATATCAACTTAAAATCGCACTAAATTTTGTTGATGTTTTGCGTATTCAGTTTGTATCGACATATCTCCGGGAGTTCAAGAGCTGAACTTCTGAAACTTGGTACTTCAGTAGAAAATGTGTGTCCGCTAATGTCTGCAAAGTTTCAGAGCACAATTCTTATAAATGTGAAAGTTATAAACACAAGCGATATCAACTTAAAATCGCACTAAATTTTGTTGATGTTTTGCGAATTCAGTTTGTATCGACATATCTCCGGGAGTACAAGAGCTGAACTTCTGAAACTTGGTACTTCAGTAGAAAATGTGTGTCCGCTAATGTCTGCAAAGTTTCGGAGCACAATTCTTATAAATGTGGAAGTTATTAACAAAAGACCTATCAACTTTAAATCGCACTAAATTTTGTTTATGTTTTGCGTATTCAGTTTGTATCGACATATCTCCGGGAGTACAAGAGCTGACCTTCTGAAACTTCGTACATCAGTAGAAAATGTGTGTCCGCTATTGTCTGCAAAGTTTCATAGCACAATTCTCATAAATGTGGAAGTTATAAACGAAAGCGATATCAACTTAAAATCGCACTAAATTTTGTTGATGTTTTACGTATTCAGTTTGTATCGACATATCTCCGGGAGTACAAGAGCTGAACTTCTGAAACTTGGTACTTCAGTAGAAAATGTGTGTCCGCTAATGTCTGCAAAGTTACGGAGCACAATTCTTATAAATGTGGAAGTTATAAACACAAGCGATATCAACTTAAAATCGCACTAAATTTTGTTGATGTTTTGCGTATTCAGTTTGTATCGACATATCTCCGGGAGTACAAGAGCTGAACTTCTGAAACTTGGTACTTCAGTAGAAAATGTGTGTCCGCTAATGTCTGCAAAGTTTCGGAGCACAATTCTTATAAATGTGGAAGTTATAAACAAAAGCGATATCAACTTAAAATCGCACTAAATTTTGTTGATGTTTTGCGTATTCAGTTTGTATCGACATATCTCCGGGAGTACAAGAGCTGAACTTCTGAAACTTGGTACTTCAGTAGAAAATGTGTGTCCGCTAATGTCTGCAAAGTTTCAGAGCACAATTCTTATAAATGTGGAAGTTATAAACACAAGCGATATCAACTTAAAATCGCACTAAATTTTGTTGATGTTTTGCGAATTCAGTTTGTATCGACATATCTCCGGGAGTACAAGAGCTGAACTTCTGAAACTTGGTACTTCAGTAGAAAATGTGTGTCCGCTAATGTCTGCAAAGTTTCGGAGCACAATTCTTATAAATGTGGAAGTTATTAACAAAAGACCTATCAACTTTAAATCGCACTAAATTTTGTTTATGTTTTGCGTATTCAGTTTGTATCGACATATCTCCGGGAGTACAAGAGCTGAACTTCTGAAACTTGGTACTTCAGTAGAAAATGTGTGTCCGCTAATGTCTGCAAAGTTTCGGAGCACAATTCTCATAAATGTGGAAGTTATAAACAAAAGCGATATCAACTTAAAATCGCACTAAATTTTGTTGATGTTTTGCGTATTCAGTTTGTATCGACATATCTCCGGGAGTACAAGAGCTGAACTTCTGAAACTTGGTACTTCAGTAGAAAATGTGTGTCCGCTAATGTCTGCAAAGTTTCGGAGCACAATTCTTATAAATGTGGAAGTTATTAACACAAGCGATATACCTTTTAAATCGCACTAAATTTTGTTGATGTTTTGCGTATTCAGTTTGTATCGACATATCTCCGGGAGTACAAGAGCTGAACTTCTGAAACTTGGTACTTCAGTAGAAAATGTGTGTCCGCTAATGTCTGCAAAGTTTCAGAGCACAATTCTTATAAATGTGGAAGTTATAAACAAAAGCGATATCAACTTAAAATCGCACTAAATTTTGTTGATGTTTTGCGTATTCAGTTTGTATCGACATATCTCCGGGAGTTCAAGAGCTGAACTTCTGAAACTTGGTACTTCAGTAGAAAATGTGTGTCCGCTAATGTCTGCAAAGTTTCAGAGCACAATTCTTATAAATGTGAAAGTTATAAACACAAGCGATATCAACTTAAAATCGCACTAAATTTTGTTGATGTTTTGCGAATTCAGTTTGTATCGACATATCTCCGGGAGTACAAGAGCTGAACTTCTGAAACTTGGTACTTCAGTAGAAAATGTGTGTCCGCTAATGTCTGCAAAGTTTCGGAGCACAATTCTTATAAATGTGGAAGTTATTAACAAAAGACCTATCAACTTTAAATCGCACTAAATTTTGTTTATGTTTTGCGTATTCAGTTTGTATCGACATATCTCCGGGAGTACAAGAGCTGACCTTCTGAAACTTCGTACATCAGTAGAAAATGTGTGTCCGCTATTGTCTGCAAAGTTTCATAGCACAATTCTCATAAATGTGGAAGTTATAAACGAAAGCGATATCAACTTAAAATCGCACTAAATTTTGTTGATGTTTTACGTATTCAGTTTGTATCGACATATCTCCGGGAGTACAAGAGCTGAACTTCTGAAACTTGGTACTTCAGTAGAAAATGTGTGTCCGCTAATGTCTGCAAAGTTACGGAGCACAATTCTTATAAATGTGGAAGTTATAAACACAAGCGATATCAACTTAAAATCGCACTAAATTTTGTTGATGTTTTGCGTATTCAGTTTGTATCGACATATCTCCGGGAGTACAAGAGCTGAACTTCTGAAACTTGGTACTTCAGTAGAAAATGTGTGTCCGCTAATGTCTGCAAAGTTTCGGAGCACAATTCTTATAAATGTGGAAGTTATAAACAAAAGCGATATCAACTTAAAATCGCACTAAATTTTGTTGATGTTTTGCGTATTCAGTTTGTATCGACATATCTCCGGGAGTACAAGAGCTGAACTTCTGAAACTTGGTACTTCAGTAGAAAATGTGTGTCCGCTAATGTCTGCAAAGTTTCAGAGCACAATTCTTATAAATGTGGAAGTTATAAACACAAGCGATATCAACTTAAAATCGCACTAAATTTTGTTGATGTTTTGCGAATTCAGTTTGTATCGACATATCTCCGGGAGTACAAGAGCTGAACTTCTGAAACTTGGTACTTCAGTAGAAAATGTGTGTCCGCTAATGTCTGCAAAGTTTCGGAGCACAATTCTTATAAATGTGGAAGTTATTAACAAAAGACCTATCAACTTTAAATCGCACTAAATTTTGTTTATGTTTTGCGTATTCAGTTTGTATCGACATATCTCCGGGAGTACAAGAGCTGAACTTCTGAAACTTGGTACTTCAGTAGAAAATGTGTGTCCGCTAATGTCTGCAAAGTTTCGGAGCACAATTCTCATAAATGTGGAAGTTATAAACAAAAGCGATATCAACTTAAAATCGCACTAAATTTTGTTGATGTTTTGCGTATTCAGTTTGTATCGACATATCTCCGGGAGTACAAGAGCTGAACTTCTGAAACTTGGTACTTCAGTAGAAAATGTGTGTCCGCTAATGTCTGCAAAGTTTCGGAGCACAATTCTTATAAATGTGGAAGTTATTAACACAAGCGATATACCTTTTAAATCGCACTAAATTTTGTTGATGTTTTGCGTATTCAGTTTGTATCGACATATCTCCGGGAGTACAAGAGCTGAACTTCTGAAACTTGGTTCTTCAGTAGAAAATGTGTGTCCGCTAATGTCTGCAAAGTTTCAGAGCACAATTCTTATAAATGTGGAAGTTATAAACAAAAGCGATATCAACTTAAAATCGCACTAAATTTTGTTGATGTTTTGCGTATTCAGTTTGTATCGACATATCTCCGGGAGTTCAAGAGCTGAACTTCTGAAACTTGGTACTTCAGTAGAAAATGTGTGTCCGCTAATGTCTGCAAAGTTTCAGAGCACAATTCTTATAAATGTGAAAGTTATAAACACAAGCGATATCAACTTAAAATCGCACTAAATTTTGTTGATGTTTTGCGAATTCAGTTTGTATCGACATATCTCCGGGAGTACAAGAGCTGAACTTCTGAAACTTGGTACTTCAGTAGAAAATGTGTGTCCGCTAATGTCTGCAAAGTTTCGGAGCACAATTCTTATAAATGTGGAAGTTATTAACAAAAGACCTATCAACTTTAAATCGCACTAAATTTTGTTTATGTTTTGCGTATTCAGTTTGTATCGACATATCTCCGGGAGTTCAAGAGCTGAACTTCTGAAACTTGGTACTTCAGTAGAAAATGTGTGTCCGCTAATGTCTGCAAAGTTTCAGAGCACAATTCTTATAAATGTGAAAGTTATAAACACAAGCGATATCAACTTAAAATCGCACTAAATTTTGTTGATGTTTTGCGAATTCAGTTTGTATCGACATATCTCCGGGAGTACAAGAGCTGAACTTCTGAAACTTGGTACTTCAGTAGAAAATGTGTGTCCGCTAATGTCTGCAAAGTTTCGGAGCACAATTCTTATACATGTGGAAGTTATTAACAAAAGACCTATCAACTTTAAATCGCACTAAATTTTGTTTATGTTTTGCGTATTCAGTTTGTATCGACATATCTCCGGGAGTACAAGAGCTGACCTTCTGAAACTTCGTACATCAGTAGAAAATGTGTGTCCGCTATTGTCTGCAAAGTTTCATAGCACAATTCTCATAAATGTGGAAGTTATAAACACAAGCGATATCAACTTAAAATCGCACTAAATTTTGTTGATGTTTTGCGTATTCAGTTTGTATCGACATATCTCCGGGAGTACAAGAGCTGAACTTCTGAAACTTGGTACTTCAGTAGAAAATGTGTGTCCGCTAATGTCTGCAAAGTTACGGAGCACAATTCTTATAAATGTGGAAGTTATAAACACAAGCGATATCAACTTAAAATCGCACTAAATTTTGTTGATGTTTTGCGTATTCAGTTTGTATCGACATATCTCCGGGAGTACAAGAGCTGAACTTCTGAAACTTGGTACTTCAGTAGAAAATGTGTGTCCGCTAATGTCTGCAAAGTTTCGGAGCACAATTCTTATAAATGTGGAAGTTATAAACAAAAGCGATATCAACTTAAAATCGCACTAAATTTTGTTGATGTTTTGCGTATTCAGTTTGTATCGACATATCTCCGGGAGTACAAGAGCTGAACTTCTGAAACTTGGTACTTCAGTAGAAAATGTGTGTCCGCTAATGTCTGCAAAGTTTCAGAGCACAATTCTTATAAATGTGGAAGTTATAAACACAAGCGATATCAACTTAAAATCGCACTAAATTTTGTTGATGTTTTGCGAATTCAGTTTGTATCGACATATCTCCGGGAGTACAAGAGCTGAACTTCTGAAACTTGGTACTTCAGTAGAAAATGTGTGTCCGCTAATGTCTGCAAAGTTTCGGAGCACAATTCTTATAAATGTGTAAGTTATTAACAAAAGACCTATCAACTTTAAATCGCACTAAATTTTGTTTATGTTTTGCGTATTCAGTTTGTATCGACATATCTCCGGGAGTACAAGAGCTGAACTTCTGAAACTTGGTACTTCAGTAGAAAATGTGTGTCCGCTAATGTCTGCAAAGTTTCGGAGCACAATTCTTATAAATGTGGAAGTTATAAACAAAAGCGATATCAACTTAAAATCGCACTAAATTTTGTTGATGTTTTGCGTATTCAGTTTGTATCGACATATCTCCGGGAGTACAAGAGCTGAACTTCTGAAACTTGGTACTTCAGTAGAAAATGTGTGTCCGGTAATGTCTGCAAAGTTTCGGAGCACAATTCTTATAAATGTGGAAGTTATTAACACAAGCGATATACCTTTAAATCGCACTAAATTTTGTTGATGTTTTGCGTATTCAGTTTGTATCGACATATCTCCGGGAGTACAAGAGCTGAACTTCTGAAACTTGGTACTTCAGTAGAAAATGTGTGTCCGCTAATGTCTGCAAAGTTTCAGAGCACAATTCTTATAAATGTGGAAGTTATAAACAAAAGCGATATCAACTTAAAATCGCACTAAATTTTGTTGATGTTTTGCGTATTCAGTTTGTATCGACATATCTCCGGGAGTCCAAGAGCTGAACTTCTGAAACTTGGTACTTCAGTAGAAAATGTGTGTCCGCTAATGTCTGCAAAGTTTCAGAGCACAATTCTTATAAATGTGTAAGTTATAAACACAAGCGATATCAACTTAAAATCGCACTAAATTTTGTTGATGTTTTGCGAATTCAGTTTGTATCGACATATCTCCGGGAGTACAAGAGCTGAACTTCTGAAACTTGGTACTTCAGTAGAAAATGTGTGTCCGCTAATGTCTGCAAAGTTTCGGAGCACAATTCTTATAAATGTGGAAGTTATAAACAAAAGCGATATCAACTTAAAATCGCACTAAATTTTGTTGATGTTTTGCGTATTCAGTTTGTATCGACATATCTCCGGGAGTACAAGAGCTGAACTTCTGAAACTTGGTACTTCAGTAGAAAATGTGTGTCCGCTAATGTCTGCAAAGTTTCGGAGCACAATTCTTATAAATGTGGAAGTTATTAACACAAGCGATATACCTTTTAAATCGCACTAAATTTTGTTGATGTTTTGCGTATTCAGTTTGTATCGACATATCTCCGGGAGTACAAGAGCTGAACTTCTGAAACTTGGTACTTCAGTAGAAAATGTGTGTCCGCTAATGTCTGCAAAGTTTCGGAGCACAATTCTTATAAATGTGGAAGTTATTAACAAAAGACCTATCAACTTTAAATCGCACTAAATTTTGTTTATGTTTTGCGTATTCAGTTTGTATCGACATATCTCCGGGAGTACAAGAGCTGACCTTCTGAAACTTCGTACATCAGTAGAAAATGTGTGTCCGCTATTGTCTGCAAAGTTTCATAGCACAATTCTCATAAATGTGGAAGTTATAAACGAAAGCGATATCAACTTAAAATCGCACTAAATTTTGTTGATGTTTTGCGTATTCAGTTTGTATCGACATATCTCCGGGAGTACAAGAGCTGAACTTCTGAAACTTGGTACTTCAGTAGAAAATGTGTGTCCGCTAATGTCTGCAAAGTTACGGAGCACAATTCTTATAAATGTGGAAGTTATAAACACAAGCGATATCAACTTAAAATCGCACTAAATTTTGTTGATGTTTTGCGTATTCAGTTTGTATCGACATATCTCCGGGAGTACAAGAGCTGAACTTCTGAAACTTGGTACTTCAGTAGAAAATGTGTGTCCGCTAATGTCTGCAAAGTTTCGGAGTACAATTCTTATAAATGTGGAAGTTATAAACAAAAGCGATATCAACTTAAAATCGCACTAAATTTTGTTGATGTTTTGCGTATTCAGTTTGTATCGACATATCTCCGGGAGTACAAGAGCTGAACTTCTGAAACTTGGTACTTCAGTAGAAAATGTGTGTCCGCTAATGTCTGCAAAGTTTCAGAGCACAATTCTTATAAATGTGGAAGTTATAAACACAAGCGATATCAACTTAAAATCGCACTAAATTTTGTTGATGTTTTGCGAATTCAGTTTGTATCGACATATCTCCGGGAGTACAAGAGCTGAACTTCTGAAACTTGGTACTTCAGTAGAAAATGTGTGTCCGCTAATGTCTGCAAAGTTTCGGAGCACAATTCTTATAAATGTGGAAGTTATTAACAAAAGACCTATCAACTTTAAATCGCACTAAATTTTGTTTATGTTTTGCGTATTCAGTTTGTATCGACATATCTCCGGGAGTACAAGAGCTGAACTTCTGAAACTTGGTACTTCAGTAGAAAATGTGTGTCCGCTAATGTCTGCAAAGTTTCGGAGCACAATTCTCATAAATGTGGAAGTTATAAACAAAAGCGATATCAACTTAAAATCGCACTAAATTTTGTTGATGTTTTGCGTATTCAGTTTGTATCGACATATCTCCGGGAGTACAAGAGCTGAACTTCTGAAACTTGGTACTTCAGTAGAAAATGTGTGTCCGCTAATGTCTGCAAAGTTTCGGAGCACAATTCTTATAAATGTGGAAGTTATTAACACAAGCGATATACCTTTTAAATCGCACTAAATTTTGTTGATGTTTTGCGTATTCAGTTTGTATCGACATATCTCCGGGAGTACAAGAGCTGAACTTCTGAAACTTGGTACTTCAGTAGAAAATGTGTGTCCGCTAATGTCTGCAAAGTTTCAGAGCACAATTCTTATAAATGTGGAAGTTATAAACAAAAGCGATATCAACTTAAAATCGCACTAAATTTTGTTGATGTTTTGCGTATTCAGTTTGTATCGACATATCTCCGGGAGTTCAAGAGCTGAACTTCTGAAACTTGGTACTTCAGTAGAAAATGTGTGTCCGCTAATGTCTGCAAAGTTTCAGAGCACAATTCTTATAAATGTGAAAGTTATAAACACAAGCGATATCAACTTAAAATCGCACTAAATTTTGTTGATGTTTTGCGAATTCAGTTTGTATCGACATATCTCCGGGAGTACAAGAGCTGAACTTCTGAAACTTGGTACTTCAGTAGAAAATGTGTGTCCGCTAATGTCTGCAAAGTTTCGGAGCACAATTCTTATAAATGTGGAAGTTATTAACAAAAGACCTATCAACTTTAAATCGCACTAAATTTTGTTCATGTTTTGCGTATTCAGTTTGTATCGACATATCTCCGGGAGTTCAAGAGCTGAACTTCTGAAACCTGGTACTTCAGTAGAAAATGTGTGTCCGCTAATGTCTGCAAAGTTTCAGAGCACAATTCTTATAAATGTGAAAGTTATAAACACAAGCGATATCAACTTAAAATCGCACTAAATTTTGTTGATGTTTTGCGAATTCAGTTTGTATCGACATATCTCCGGGAGTACAAGAGCTGAACTTCTGAAACTTGGTACTTCAGTAGAAAATGTGTGTCCGCTAATGTCTGCAAAGTTTCGGAGCACAATTCTTATAAATGTGGAAGTTATTAACAAAAGACCTATCAACTTTAAATCGCACTAAATTTTGTTTATGTTTTGCGTATTCAGTTTGTATCGACATATCTCCGGGAGTACAAGAGCTGACCTTCTGAAACTTCGTACATCAGTAGAAAATGTGTGTCCGCTATTGTCTGCAAAGTTTCATAGCACAATTCTCATAAATGTGGAAGTTATAAACACAAGCGATATCAACTTAAAATCGCACTAAATTTTGTTGATGTTTTGCGTATTCAGTTTGTATCGACATATCTCCGGGAGTACAAGAGCTGAACTTCTGAAACTTGGTACTTCAGTAGAAAATGTGTGTCCGCTAATGTCTGCAAAGTTACGGAGCACAATTCTTATAAATGTGGAAGTTATAAACACAAGCGATATCAACTTAAAATCGCACTAAATTTTGTTGATGTTTTGCGTATTCAGTTTGTATCGACATATCTCCGGGAATACAAGAGCTGAACTTCTGAAACTTGGTACTTCAGTAGAAAATGTGTGTCCGCTAATGTCTGCAAAGTTTCGGAGCACAATTCTTATAAATGTGGAAGTTATAAACAAAAGCGATATCAACTTAAAATCGCACTAAATTTTGTTGATGTTTTGCGTATTCAGTTTGTATCGACATATCTCCGGGAGTACAAGAGCTGAACTTCTGAAACTTGGTACTTCAGTAGAAAATGTGTGTCCGCTAATGTCTGCAAAGTTTCAGAGCACAATTCTGATAAATGTGGAAGTTATAAACACAAGCGATATCAACTTAAAATCGCACTAAATTTTGTTGATGTTTTGCGAATTCAGTTTGTATCGACATATCTCCGGGAGTACAAGAGCTGAACTTCTGAAACTTGGTACTTCAGTAGAAAATGTGTGTCCGCTAATGTCTGCAAAGTTTCGGAGCACAATTCTTATAAATGTGGAAGTTATTAACAAAAGACCTATCAACTTTAAATCGCACAAAATTTTGTTTATGTTTTGCGTATTCAGTTTGTATCGACATATCTCCGGGAGTACAAGAGCTGAACTTCTGAAACTTGGTACTTCAGTAGAAAATGTGTTTCCGCTAATGTCTGCAAAGTTTCGGAGCACAATTCTCATAAATGTGGAAGTTATAAACAAAAGCGATATCAACTTAAAATCGCACTAAATTTTGTTGATGTTTTGCGTATTCAGTTTGTATCGACATATCTCCGGGAGTACAAGAGCTGAACTTCTGAAACTTGGTACTTCAGTAGAAAATGTGTGTCCGCTAATGTCTGCAAAGTTTCGGAGCACAATTCTTATAAATGTGGAAGTTATTAACACAAGCGATATACCTTTTAAATCGCACTAAATTTTGTTGATGTTTTGCGTATTCAGTTTGTATCGACATATCTCCGGGAGTACAAGAGCTGAACTTCTGAAACTTGGTACTTCAGTAGAAAATGTGTGTCCGCTAATGTCTGCAAAGTTTCAGAGCACAATTCTTATAAATGTGGAAGTTATAAACAAAAGCGATATCAACTTAAAATCGCACTAAATTTTGTTGATGTTTTGCGTATTCAGTTTGTATCGACATATCTCCGGGAGTTCAAGAGCTGAACTTCTGAAACTTGGTACTTCAGTAGAAAATGTGTGTCCGCTAATGTCTGCAAAGTTTCAGAGCACAATTCTTATAAATGTGTAAGTTATAAACACAAGCGATATCAACTTAAAATCGCACTAAATTTTGTTGATGTTTTGCGAATTCAGTTTGTATCGACATATCTCCGGGAGTACAAGAGCTGAACTTCTGAAACTTGGTACTTCAGTAGAAAATGTGTGTCCGCTAATGTCTGCAAAGTTTCGGAGCACAATTCTTATAAATGTGGAAGTTATTAACACAAGCGATATACCTTTTAAATCGCACTAAATTTTGTTGATGTTTTGCGTATTCAGTTTGTATCGACATATCTCCGGGAGTACAAGAGCTGAACTTCTGAAACTTGGTACTTCAGTAGAAAATGTGTGTCCGCTAATGTCTGCAAAGTTTCAGAGCACAATTCTTATAAATGTGTAAGTTATAAACACAAGCGATATCAACTTAAAATCGCACTAAATTTTGTTGATGTTTTGCGAATTCAGTTTGTATCGACATATCTCCGGGAGTACAAGAGCTGAACTTCTGAAACTTGGTACTTCAGTAGAAAATGTGTGTCCGCTAATGTCTGCAAAGTTTCGGAGCACAATTCTTATAAATGTGGAAGTTATAAACAAAAGCGATATCAACTTAAAATCGCACTAAATTTTGTTGATGTTTTGCGTATTCAGTTTGTATCGACATATCTCCGGGAGTACAAGAGCTGAACTTCTGAAACTTGGTACTTCAGTAGAAAATGTGTGTCCGCTAATGTCTGCAAAGTTTCGGAGCACAATTCTTATAAATGTGGAAGTTATTAACACAAGCGATATACCTTTTAAATCGCACTAAATTTTGTTGATGTTTTGCGTATTCAGTTTGTATCGACATATCTCCGGGAGTACAAGAGCTGAACTTCTGAAACTTGGTACTTCAGTAGAAAATGTGTGTCCGCTAATGTCTGCAAAGTTTCAGAGCACAATTCTTATAAATGTGGAAGTTATAAACAAAAGCGATATCAACTTAAAATCGCACTAAATTTTGTTGATGTTTTGCGTATTCAGTTTGTATCGACATATCTCCGGGAGTTCAAGAGCTGAACTTCTGAAACTTGGTACTTCAGTAGAAAATGTGTGTCCGCTAATGTCTGCAAAGTTTCAGAGCACAATTCTTATAAATGTGAAAGTTATAAACACAAGCGATATCAACTTAAAATCGCACTAAATTTTGTTGATGTTTTGCGAATTCAGTTTGTATCGACATATCTCCGGGAGTACAAGAGCTGAACTTCTGAAACTTGGTACTTCAGTAGAAAATGTGTGTCCGCTAATGTCTGCAAAGTTTCGGAGCACAATTCTTATAAATGTGGAAGTTATTAACAAAAGACCTATCAACTTAAATCGCACTAAATTTTGTTTATGTTTTGCGTATTCAGTTTGTATCGACATATCTCCGGGAGTACAAGAGCTGACCTTCTGAAACTTGGTACTTCAGTAGAAAATGTGTGTCCGCTATTGTCTGCAAAGTTTCATAGCACAATTCTCATAAATGTGGAAGTTATAAACGAAAGCGATATCAACTTAAAATCGCACTAAATTTTGTTGATGTTTTGCGTATTCAGTTTGTATCGACATATCTCCGGGAGTACAAGAGCTGAACTTCTGAAACTTGGTACTTCAGTAGAAAATGTGTGTCCGCTAATGTCTGCAAAGTTACGGAGCACAATTCTTATAAATGTGGAAGTTATTAACAAAAGACCTATCAACTTTAAATCGCACTAAATTTTGTTCATGTTTTGCGTATTCAGTTTGTATCGACATATCTCCGGGAGTTCAAGAGCTGAACTTCTGAAACCTGGTACTTCAGTAGAAAATGTGTGTCCGCTAATGTCTGCAAAGTTTCAGAGCACAATTCTTATAAATGTGAAAGTCATAAACACAAGCGATATCAACTTAAAATCGCACTAAATTTTGTTGATGTTTTGCGAATTCAGTTTGTATCGACATATCTCCGGGAGTACAAGAGCTGAACTTCTGAAACTTGGTACTTCAGTAGAAAATGTGTGTCCGCTAATGTCTGCAAAGTTTCGGAGCACAATTCTTATAAATGTGGAAGTTATTAACAAAAGACCTATCAACTTTAAATCGCACTAAATTTTGTTTATGTTTTGCGTATTCAGTTTGTATCGACATATCTCCGGGAGTACAAGAGCTGACCTTCTGAAACTTCTTACATCAGTAGAAAATGTGTGTCCGCTATTGTCTGCAAAGTTTCATAGCACAATTCTCATAAATGTGGAAGTTATAAACACAAGCGATATCAACTTAAAATCGCACTAAATTTTGTTGATGTTTTGCGTATTCAGTTTGTATCGACATATCTCCGGGAGTACAAGAGCTGAACTTCTGAAACTTGGTACTTCAGTAGAAAATGTGTGTCCGCTAATGTCTGCAAAGTTACGGAGCACAATTCTTATAAATGTGGAAGTTATAAACACAAGCGATATCAACTTAAAATCGCACTAAATTTTGTTGATGTTTTGCGTATTCAGTTTGTATCGACATATCTCCGGGAGTACAAGAGCTGAACTTCTGAAACTTGGTACTTCAGTAGAAAATGTGTGTCCGCTAATGTCTGCAAAGTTTCGGAGCACAATTCTTATAAATGTGGAAGTTATAAACAAAAGCGATATCAACTTAAAATCGCACTAAATTTTGTTGATGTTTTGCGAATTCAGTTTGTATCGACATATCTCCGGGAGTACAAGAGCTGAACTTCTGAAACTTGGTACTTCAGTAGAAAATGTGTGTCCGCTAATGTCTGCAAAGTTTCGGAGCACAATTCTTATAAATGTGGAAGTTATTAACAAAAGACCTATCAACTTTAAATCGCACTAAATTTTGTTTATGTTTTGCGTATTCAGTTTGTATCGACATATCTCCGGGAGTACAAGAGCTGAACTTCTGAAACTTGGTACTTCAGTAGAAAATGTGTGTCCGCTAATGTCTGCAAAGTTTCGGAGCACAATTCTCATAAATGTGGAAGTTATAAACAAAAGCGATATCAACTTAAAATCGCACTAAATTTTGTTGATGTTTTGCGTATTCAGTTTGTATCGACATATCTCCGGGAGTACAAGAGCTGAACTTCTGAAACTTGGTACTTCAGTAGAAAATGTGTGTCCGCTAATGTCTGCAAAGTTTCGGAGCA
>CAUVYP010001021.1:10000-52500 GCA_963556195.1 Sepiola atlantica | reverse complement strand
ATATATATATATAGCTATATATATATATATATATAGCTATATATATATATATATATATATATATATATATATATATATAGCTATATATATATATATATATATAGCTATATATATATATATATAGCTATATATATATATATATATATAGCTATATATATATATAGTATATATATATATATATATATATAGCTATATATATATATAGCTATATATATATATATATATATATAGCTATATATATATATATATATAGCTATATATATATATATATAGCTATATATATATATATATATAGCTATATATATATATATATATATAGCTATATATATATATATATATATAGCTATATATATATATATATATATAGCTATATATATATATATATAGCTATATATATATATATATATAGCTATATATATATATATATATAGCTATATATATATATATATATAGCTATATATATATATATATATATAGCTATATATATATATATATATAGCTATATATATATATATATATATATAGCTATATATATATATATATATATATAGCTATATATATATATATATAGCTATATATATATATATATATAGCTATATATATATATATATAGCTATATATATATATATATATAGCTATATATATATATATATATAGCTATATATATATATATATATAGCTATATATATATAGCAATATTTGATTGGACTTTTTGTATTGTTTTGATTGATTTATTTATCATTAACATTAAATATGGACACATTTCGCGACTGGATAACCTTGCCGGCCCCTTCAATTTCACATATTTGGACTGCTGTTTGTGTCTTGGAGTAATGTCCTTCCTGATTATGCTTCTCAACTTATATGACCTGGATGGACTGTATGGATTCAACAAAAGTATGTTTTTGGATTGATATGTTTGATGTTATGTATTTTTATATATTTGTGTATATAATTTTTATATATTTTCAAAGCGTAATTTTATTGCCTGTAGTAGTATAACTGCGGTAATGGTCCTCTGAAGAAAAGAATTATCTTTGAAAACTCATGAGCTAAGGACTTAAGGATGCTTTGCATGAACTTTGAATTCTAATAAAATTTGATTGACACCTTATTTTATTACTTCATTTTATATTATAATATTAATGCTCTATCCAGTATATTGAGCTTCAGTTTTTTTATCCGGATGTTTCACTAATTATAAGATATTAGTTGACGCTTATATCTTTTGTTGGATTGCTTCATATAGCTATATATATATATATATAGCTATATATATATATATATATAGCTATATATATATATATATAGCTATATATATATATATATAGCTATATATATATAGCTATATAGCTATATATATATATATATATAGCTATATATATATATATAGCTATATATATATATAGCTATATATATATATATATAGCTATATATATATATATAGCTATATATATATATATATAGCTATATATATATATATAGCTATATATATATATATATATAGCTATATATATATATATAGCTATATATATATATATATAGCTATATATATATATATATAGCTATATATATATATATAGCTATATATATATATATATAGCTATATATATATATAGCTATATATATATATATATATAGCTATATATATATATATAGCTATATATATATATATAGCTATATATATATATATATAGCTATATATATATATAGCTATATATATATATAGCTATATATATATATATAGCTATATATATATATATAGCTATATATATATATATATATATAGCTATATATATATATATAGCTATATATATATATATAGCTATATATATATATATATATAGCTATATATATATATATATATATAGCTATATATATATATATATATATAGCTATATATATATATAGCTATATATATATATATAGCTATATATATATATATAGCTATATATATATATAGCTATATATATATATATAGCTATATATATATATATAGCTATATATATATATATAGCTATATATATATATATAGCTATATATATATAGCTATATATATATATAGCTATATATATATATATAGCTATATATATATAGCTATATATATATATATAGCTATATATATATATATAGCTATATATATATATAGCTATATATATATATATAGCTATATATATATATAGCTATATATATATATATAGCTATATATATATATATATATATATAGCTATATATATATATATATATATAGCTATATATATATATATATATAGCTATATATATATATATAGCTATATATATATATATATAGCTATATATATATATATAGCTATATATATATATATAGCTATATATATATATAGCTATATATATATATAGCTATATATATATATAGCTATATATATATATAGCTATATATATATATATAGCTATATATATATATATAGCTATATATATATATATAGCTATATATATATATATAGCTATATATATATATATATAGCTATATATATATATATAGCTATATATATATATAGCTATATATATATATATATAGCTATATATATATATAGCTATATATATATATATATAGCTATATATATATATATATATAGCTATATATATATATATATATATATATATATATATAGCTATATATATATATATATATATATATATAGCTATATATATATATAGCTATATATATATATAGCTTATATATATATATAGCTATATATATATATATAGCTATATATATATATATAGCTATATATATATATATAGCTATATATATATATATAGCTATATATATATATATAGCTATATATATATATATAGCTATATATATATATATAGCTATATATATATATATAGCTATATATATATATAGCTATATATATATATATAGCTATATATATATATAGCTATATATATATATATAGCTATATATATATATAGCTATATATATATATATAGCTATATATATATATATAGCTATATATATATATATAGCTATATATATATATATAGCTATATATATATATATAGCTATATATATATATATAGCTATATATATATATATAGCTATATATATATATATAGCTATATATATATATATAGCTATATATATATATATAGCTATATATATATATATAGCTATATATATATATATAGCTATATATATATATATATATATAGCTATATATATATATATAGCTATATATATATATATATATAGCTATATATATATATATATATATAGCTATATATATATATATATATATAGCTATATATATATATATATATATAGCTATATATATATATATATATATAGCTATATATATATATATAGCTATATATATAGCTATATATATATATAGCTATATATATAGCTATATATATATATATAGCTATATATATATATAGTAAGCTATATATATATATATATACTAGCAGCACCCGTGTCCCGGCGTTGTCCGGGGAAATATAACAGCTTGATTTTAATTATTAAGTTAAATGAATAGATTCAGAAAATAAATCATTTCACCGGAAGTAATTTAGGTAATTAAAATTGGATTTAACACGGAGCTGTGCCCTAGCGTTCTTGTGTTTGTTCCAACAGATGTCTCCTTTATAGTGGTAACAGTTATTCGTACAAAGCTCTTGAACATCCTACATAAAACTGCCCATGGCTAAAGCAAGGTGAAGTCAAGTTTAGACCCACCACTGCCAATGATTGTCCTTGGGACTTGTTAATTGTCATGGCAAAACACAATTTAACTGGGAACTGAAGCCTTTTAAATTTTATTGCAGAATCCGAGGGAATAATGGGTATTCTGGGAAGGAACGTCAGTTTGCCCCTTGCCACACCAGTTAGTATTACAGCTTCTATCATATGATGTTGCATGCGTTTAACACAGTCTCGTTCCATTACATAGCCTTGGAGCATCAAGATTCCGGGGTAACATAATTGGGCATCCAGCTTTCAGCTGTGTTGGCATACCAGGCAAATCTAATGAATCAAAAAATTCTGTAGGGTATTGTACAGCCTGGACGCGATCGAGAATAGAATCCACAGAAGTGAAAGTTTGTTCATCACCTGGGATTTCATCAAGCAGTTGTTGATTGATGACATGCACCATGTCATTTTTAGGAGCTAGAATTGCTCTCTCCGTTAGCCATTCAGGATGCACATAGTTTTCGGCTATATTTGGATAAACTTTGCTACTAAGTTCTGTGAGTGATGAAACAATTGAGCCAATACCTGGAGTAATAACAATCTTGCCATTGTTGGTTGTTGCAAGCTTGCCATCACCTATTTTTAGGAGGAGGGAGGCAAACTCACCAGCCATTGGGTCACTATTGAGATGTATATGTATGTTTGTAAATAACGTTACAGTTTTAATGTACTTCCACAAATATGACAATTTAATGCAAGCATTAAGCTCATCAGGGGGACTTCCACGTGGAACAATAGGAAGCGTTTGTCGGAAGTCACCTGATAATAATAGTGTTATGCCACCCATAACAGCATCACGTCTCTTGAGATCACGCAATGTTTTATCTAGAGCCTCGAACGCTTGTTTATGTGCTATTGTACATTCATCCCATACGATCAAGGAACAATTCTGTAAGACTTTGGCTGAATCTGACCCTCTTTCTATTTGACAAATTGGTTGGATCAGCACCTTTGGTTAGATAATGGCAACTTAAATGTGGAGTGAGCTGTCCTACCACCAGGAGTACCTCCGGGTGCATCAAGGAATATAAGGCCACCTTGCTGATCTTCTTCAGTATTAACTACAGTACGAAAAATATGAATTTGCTCATTATTTAGTTGGGCGATACCATCTCGAACAATTGATGCTTGCTCATGAGGTTGATAACTAATTTCACGTGTCCATGCAGTAATGACCGGATGTGTATTAGATCGATTAGGTGAGGTAAAAACCCAATTTTGTCAGTGGTTTACCATTGATCTTATAAGTCATATCTTCGATATGAACTAAAGCCATATTGAAGATGTCGTCTAAAAGTGTTATATCAACTTCAGGCTGTTGATTGTGTTTCCTAAGAAGGAAATCTTCACTAAAAGCTTATTTGTGTGCACATGATGTCAACATGATGGCAAACAAATGTCTCAAATTGTTTGCAGATTCAGATATAGATGCTTCCTGTAATGTAGCATCCCAGTGGTTATCATCCTCAAGTAGTCCATGTGCACTACATGCATCCCTGAATGTAGTCATAACTTGACCATTGATCGTTTTTAGGTCATTAAAGCTCTGTGAATCTCTAACATTGTGTAGAAGCAGTATCAAACAGAAGCAGTCAAATTGATTTGGATGCACGGTGTATACCCTGCCCAAAACTTATGTTCTTTTAACGCACGGATAGCCTGGAACTGGCTTATCCTGTAATCGTCGCTTGAAGACCTTAGTTTTAGTGTCCCAGGTATAATGAAGTGGAACTTCTGAGTACAAAAGTGTACGTGCAAAAAAATCTGTTTGACACAATTTGAAGAAAGCTGTTAGAGTGGTTGAAGGTGGATTTGCAACTCTATCTGCTGCAGTACTTTCAGTAAAGTATATACACTGTCCATTTTCTAGATGAACTGATAGGTGAATAACTGGGGGATGATGTATATGTATGTGAAAGTTAAGTATTCTCCAAATGGCTTCATTGGTTGATATGTAACGTCCCGTATCGTATCTCTTAACTTCTTCATGAGCATTACTTTCAATTGTGAAGATAGCTTGATCACTACCTTTATTTACATATTTACAAATGTATTTTATTGATTTCATGCTGTTGCAATATTCAACATTGATATGTGCATCAAAAATCTTACAAAGCAGTTTATTATGTGGTACACCCCATCGGTTATCTACAGGAACTGTTATGTTGCCAGGTAGGGTAACTGTCGTCTCAAAACCTCCAGCTAAAGGAGATAGTTGTCGATATTGTGGGTAGCTATTTGTATCCGATTGAGTTTCACTCAAGAAGTGTCTGGGATATCTCTTACTGCAGTGTCCATCATTGAGACAGAGTGAACATCTGTTTGTTTCCACATGGTCCATGAATCATATGGTGCCTAATGAAATCATGTAAAACCGAATCTGCCACTAGTTCTGGAATTTCCGCACTGATAACTGAATCTATGTCAGAGGATTTCAATTTTTATCCTCTTTTCTGCCACTCAACAGTGTACATGTATGCTATGACATATAAGGGCAGCAGTTTTTGTCGCCGCCACTTACTGCCACCAAGCACAATCAAGGATTTGGTTTACCCGACTCAAATTAAACAATAGTAAGCAATTAAAATTAAAGAGGATTGTCTGCATGTAATGTTCTAAGAAATATTTTTTTTTTTACTTATTGTTATACCCCCCCCCCCCCCCCCCCTTACACATGGTTGATCGTACATTAGCTCGCCAGAAGGTGAATCGTAACATAAAACGGGCTGCACTTTTCCCGGTCGCCATCAGCATTTGGCTCACATGAACCAATCGCAATCATTAAAAAAAAAAAAATAAGCATATGATCGTAATTTTATTGCCCCCCCCCCCCCCCCATCAGAATACAATTTGTAATGCTCTGCAGCCTACATTAATTATGTTTGTGTGTTTCAGTGGTGCTCATTTTCCATTTTTCTTTTCAGCCAAAGAAAATGGAATTTATATGCAAAGGTAATAGGGGGGGGGGGGATTTTAATGGGGCTCTGTAGGCCTCTTTAATTTTCCAAGGGCCCCTTATGACAGACAGAGCAGGTGTTTATTAAAAAATAAAAATAAAATTTCTTGTGAAATCATAGTACATTGCTTTCATTATATATCGAACAGGCTTCGTTTAACTATATTAATTTTCATATTAATATTATATTCCCCATCCATGGGTTAGTGGTTACGATGTTACAGTTTTTGGCATTCGATCCCATTCTACTAAAACGAATTTTTTTTTTAATGTTAAACATTTGTCAACACGGTAGCAGGGGGGGATTGGGGGACTAATAGGTTTGTTTTGTCTTGTTACTTTTCTCAAAGTATTTAACGTTGAAGGAATTTTTCCCAAAGAAGTTAATCGATTTCAACAATAGTAATTTTATTTTATTTAGTAACTTTGTATGAATTAAAATTTTCTCAGAAATGTCAACAGTGATTTTTAAAACTAAAATTTATCTTGTTAATGAATAGTCAGTGATTTTTTTTATTGTATGAATGAAAACTTTCTCAAAGTAGTCAACAGTGATTTCTGAAGTGAAAATTTATCATTTAAATGAGTAGTCATTGATTTTTTTTATTGTATGAATTCAAATGCTACCAGAATAGTCAATAATGATCGTTTAAAACGAAAATTTATAATTTAAAATGAAAAACTCAGTCTGGCATTTCAAGTTGACTCGGTGGAATTAGCAATACACATGAAAAAATTTAAATTGCTTAAAATATCTCAATAATGGCATATATAGAAAGAGCTTGATGATCTAAGAAAGAATCTTTTAAATTTTTTTAAATCTGACTAAAAATAAGGAAGTTGTGACTATTTTTGTGCCTCACACGATTGGATATTTTCCCCTCTTTAAGACCATATGCGTTTCGTCACATTTTTTACACTAATTTTTCAGTAAAAATGTTATATCTTTGTTAAAATACAAGATTAAGCAATGAAATTTACCATATAAATGTATTTTTGTACAAGGAATCAGAATGTGCCACTGAAAATCTCCAGAAATTAATGGTTTCCAAGTAATCTGCACTAAGTGCACATAAATATGCTGCAATACTTTAAAAATACCATGAATCCATTAAAAGAAAGAAGTTAGAAAACTCAAAGTTGAATTGTAATACATTTTATGTACAAGAAACTAAAATCTAATACTAGGACTGTTTAAAAATGAATATATTGCAAGATTTCTTTGGCATTATTCTAGATTAACACCTTCCGCTAACTCACCCCTTACCTCCCCAAAATATGAGATTCTACTTTTTTTATTTAGGCAATTACATGTTAACACCCTGAAAAACTTGGCAGAAATAAAGAAACAAAAACAATTATTTTAGAATTTAGAGTGGGGATCAGTTTCACATAAAATAATCCCCCATTTCAAGGCCATTCTAGCGTTTTAGGACAGTTAATTATTTTTTCTATGGGAGATAAATCCTGTGTGTTTTTCTTGTTTTTTTCTTTTTTTTAGACGATTATGAGGGTCTTTGTGGGAGGAGGGGGAACTTACCACTTGAACTTCAGGTTAGTGGTAGGGCTAGGGGCCATTAAGTGCGAACACCCTGAAAACTTAGCAGAAAGAAAAAAAACAATTCATTTAGAATTTCGAGTGGGGGATTAGTTTCACATATATTTAATGTAGAATAATTCACCATTTCCGGGCCATTCTAGCGTTTTAGGGCATTAATGAATTTTTTTCTATGGCAAATAAATCCTGTGCGTTTTTTTTTTATGGGGGTCTGCTTTTTTATTTTTTTATTTAAAAAAAAATTTTTTTTTTTTGGACGATTATGTTTGGTTTTAATGGGCTTTTTTGTAGGATTAGGGCTTCCTACTCGGACTTAGGGTTATTGATAAGGTTAAGGAAGGGTTTTTTTTTTGGATGGAGGTTGCCATTCGGACTTAGTGTTAGGGTTAAGGGAGGTTTTTAGGGGGTGGCTTGCCACTCATATTTAAGGTTAATGGTACGATACGTTCAAGAAGGCATTTTTAGGAGGTAGGCTTGTTAGTCGTACCTAGAGTTAATGGTAGAGTAATTATTTATTTTATAAATTTCACTAAAAGGCAAGAATGGTCGGGAAATCGGAGATCATTTTACATTAAATTTATATGCGAAACTGATCCCCCACTCTAAATTCTAAATTATTTTTTGTTTTGTTTTTTCTTTTTTTCGCCAAGACTTTAAGGGTGTTTACACGTAATCGCCTAAAAAAGTAGAATCTTCATTTTTTTTTAATTGGCGACTAGAAAGTCATTACTACTAGAAGTTCGAAAGTTGAGTGAAAACCAGCTATTTTTTAAAGTATTTTTTATAAAAGAACCAAATAGGATTAACTTTTTTAAGCACAAAAATATTTTTGTATTATTTTTTACAAAGCTTTACAACTAGTTAGCTGCTGCTGATGTTATATCAGCAATAGTAGCAGCCATTGTTGACTTTCGCTCAAAAAATGGACACTATTTTTTCGGATAAGGTAATTTAAAATTACTACTACTGAAAGACAAAACAACATACAATTATAATTTTAATGCATAAAAAAGATAAGATTAATTTATTTACTAGTTGGGTACGAAAAATGTAACAACATTTTTTATATTCATATTTTAAAATTTTTCAAATTCGTTCTAGAATGAAAATAAAAATCGTTTTTCAAACTATAAATAGAAAACGCCTTTTTTTTCCAGATAGGGTCATGAAATATCAGGACTACCAAAAGAGAACACATATATACAATTATAATTTTAATGCATAAAAAAGTAAAATGATTGATTTACTTACTAATTGGACGACGGAAATGTATTTTTCAAAAATGTTCGACCGACGGCGAGTTGAAGTCTTATTTTTTAAATTTAAAAAAAAATGAATGAGCCGAATTACTTTGTACACCGACAAACATCAAAAGTGATACTTTACCTGATTAGTCTCCAAATTTTAGGACGAAATTCCACATACAGCAATGGTACGAGACTTTTAAACGATGGGGGGTTAAAAAAAAATTGACGTAAATTGCCGAAAATAGCGTTAACATTTTTTTGCCTTTATTTGCTCAAAACTCTTAAAAATATATAATGTATATTATTATTCATGAATGCACCTGAAAGGATATTCATTTCCTAACAAAGTGATGGTATTTTGAGTGCTTTAGTTTTTAAGATATGACTATTTTAATAGAACTACCCTCAAATCTGCGATTATCCAAACAGTTTTCTGGTCGATGTGTATTGCTAGTGGAATGAATGGAACTCTTCAATTATTAAGTCCTAGTGACGTTTGTAATGCAGAAGTAACCTTATTTATTACAATAAAATGTTATTTTAAAAGAATTTGTATTTTAAGAAAGTATTTGCTTAGTTTATAAGCGAAATTTTGTGTTAAAACTAATTGAAAGGTGTAATTATGAAATATATTGATTCCTGATGTGTTATTTTGTAACCGAATAAATGAAAATAAAATAACTGAACAGTTTGGTCCAAATTCTGTATAAGTAACAGTTGTTTTAACTTCATGTAAATAAGGAAAACGTAAATGTTTGTATTAATTGTTAGAGTTGATTTTTTTTTTTTAATTATTATAATATGAAATATCAGAATTATTCAATTTTTTTTTTGTCGTGTAAGGTTCTAAATCCGTATGTAGAAGTATATCATATTTAATTAGCGACGTTTACAAATTCGTATTTGATTACGTCGGCTTAGTTTTTGTGGGTGGCACGTTATTATGTAGTCGATGTCCGTTACGTGTAATGATGAAGAAAATATAAAATCCGTGTAAATTGAATACATGTCCACCCCCCCACCCACGATATATATAAGTTTTTAAAAATTTTGTTTAAATATAACGTAAAGTTATCTGACTGAGGCTTGTGAAGCGCGAAGTAACGAAAAAATGTAAATAGGGTTATGTATCGGTTCAAATTATATAGAACTAAGAAATGTTTTAATTTATGTTTCGAATAAATAGAACGTAAGTCGATTTGTTTAGTTTTCCGGTGATTGTTTGTAAGTGAATTTGTTATATAATGATTTATTTATTATTACAATTAAGGTGAATGTTTTCGATTGTGAAGGTGGTCGGATTAATGTAATCTATTATTCGATTACTGGGAAGTGTTATGAAAGAAGAATAAGGGAATGATATTCGTCTAATCTGTAAGCGCAGTGTTTTGTTATTTTTCTTAAAAAAAATGTATCTAATCGGTTTGTTTGTTTTGTTACTTGTCTCAAAGTATTTAACGTTGAGAGAATTCTTCCCAAAGAAGTTAATCGATTTCAACAATTTTTTAAATTTTTATTTAGTAACTTATAAAAATAATGAAAATGTATTTTTGTTATTGTATTAATTAAAATTCTATCAGAATAGTCAATATTGATCGTTTAAAACGAAAATTTATAATTTAAAATGAAACATTCAGTCTGGCACTTCCGGTTGACTCAGTGGAATGAATGGAAATTCTTCAATTATTAAATCCAAGTGACGTTTGAAATGCAGAAGTATCCTTATTTATTACAATAAAATTCAAGCATCTACTTTTTTTATTTTTTTCTCATAGTCGATAATTGAAATCCCATTTTTAAAAAGTATTTGCTTAGTTTATAAACGAATTAAAAAAAAAACCCAGGTCGGTTCAAATAGTGTAGAAGTCACATATTTGTTTGTTTATAAAGTAAGTGAAAGGTATAATTATTGGTATATATTGATGCTTGAGTTGTATATTTCGTAACATAAGGAAAACGTTAAATTTTTTTTAATGTTATATTTTAGAGTTGAAATTTGTTAAATTTTTTATTATGTAATCGGTGTCCGTTATGTAAAATAATGAAAAAAAATTGAAAAATACGTGTAAACTGAAGCTTCCCCCCCCTACGAAATATAAAAGTTATTTGGAATATTGTTTAGTATGTATTATAATATAATATGTTTGATGTGTATTCTTTGTGCAAAATAAATTAAACTGTAGTTATATCTGTAACTGTCTTTAGTTCGTAATGTGCCACCAGCAGTATTTCTCAACTTGTTACTAACGTTAACTGATCTGACTGTGGCGTGTGAAGAGTAAAATAATGGAAACCTGTAGTATTACATATTAAATCGAATAATGTAGGGAACCGTTAGGTTCAAATTATGTAGAAGGAAGAAATGGTGTACTTTATGTCAGAACTGTAATAATTTATTTATTATTACAATGAAGGAGAATAAATCGTAGTGTTTGCGATTGTCACTGTGTTCAATTTAATTTAATCTGTTATTCGCTAACTTGAAAATGCTACGAAGGAAGAATAAGAGAATGTAACCGTTTTTTTTTTCTTAACATATTACGTTAGTATTGTAGCAGCAATGATAAGAACTGAAGTAGATGAATGTATAACGGAAATAGCATAACAGGAACGGTGTATTACCTGACGAAAAGTTAGATCGGTAAGGGGAATCGGTATAAGTGTTTAAGCGTAGTGAATCTGGCAGGCGTTTCGTGAACCGAAGTAGCTGGTTGAGGCTGAGAGTAGAAGATTGCGTAATCGTATTTGGCGGAAGTGACGTAGTCAGATCTATTGAAGGGAGCGTCTGTTATATTTTCTGTGCAATGTATGCTACTGTGTGGTGAGGTGAAGGCATACGTAATGTAAATAATAAGGTGTAAAATGTGTGAAAGTATCCGTTGTGTAGTTGTTCCCAGTGTAGACTGGTAGCGTGGGAGGAGTAAAATGTTAGAGAGAAATGTTCTTGCTACTACCTGTATGGTGTCTGTTTTGGGGAGAGTGACTGATGGAGGAACGAAAGTAATAATTTGCCCGAGGTGGATGTAAGAGTCTAGAGTTTAAGAACACGCTCGAGCGAATAAGCTTGATGTTCTAGTGATTGTAGTAACCTATTGAGTTCAAGTTTATTTTCCTATTCGACGCGAAGGTACAGGGGAAAAAACGTGTCTACTTTATATATAAGATAATAAAATTAGTGGTTGTGATAATACTAATAATATTAATAATAATAGTAATATAATAATGATAACAATGGTAACCATAATAATCATAATTATCATAATAATAGTAATAATAATAATATTTATAAAACTAATAATAATAGTAGAGGTGGTTATGGTAATAATAGAGATAATGGTAGCCAAAGTAGTAATGATAATAAATAAATAAAATAATAATAATAAAAATAATGAAAATAATGTTTGCAATTGGTAATGATGTTAATGGTTTTGATTGTAACAATTAGTGATGGATTCTAATTCTAATTCTCATTTGATGGAAGATTGAATATAATAATTATATCAAGTATGGTATAGAATATGGTATAAAAGAATAGTTATGTTGTCTAATTATTGTTTGTGGATAGGTGAAGTTCTTTTTTCATGCCTTAGGGAGTAATTGATTCTGGGGTATTTAGTAGATACTATAAGATGATAGGTTCAGTTGGGGTTAAAAGATTATAGTTTTTTTTTGTGGTTTTTATTCTATTTTTAAATGGTAATATTGGTTTGAGAGGTTATATGTGAATTACTGAAAAGGTGTGATCTATTGTGCCTACAGTTAATTGAGGTATCTTGTTTTTTGTTTAGAAGTTTAGTCCTATCACTAAATCCAATTGCCCTGTCGGCGGGGCCGCGAATTCGCTGACGACAACCCCATGCAGAGGGGTAACCCCCCCCCCCGAAAACGGGGCCACCTATTGGCTGTGGGTAGCGACCCGTGATGTCTTAGGACGGGATCCTGGTGGCTGAGCGGTCCGTGGCCTGGTTGCATAAATGGTCACGTGATTTGCAACACTCTACTTTGGCCCTTACTTCGGCTAGACGGGAGGTCGGAGAGGCCCGATCCGATCAATCGGCCAGTTACGTCTTGCCCTAGCACTTATTCTATCAGTTTCCCCGATCGTTAACAATATTAAAATTGATTAACTTCATAGCTATCAATACCCACTTCAGTTTATAAGTGCTAGAAGGCGGTGGCAAGGGTCAATCAACTTGAAAGATATATGACCGCAACATGGCTGTGTGCCCCGGACGTTTCGCTATAAGTGGGTAGAGAAATTATGGAACACGGGTGCTTGTGATCACGATCAGGTTGAGTATACCATTCCTGTAGCCTTGTCAAGGCAATTGGGTTTCCCCCTTGGCAATTCCCATAGTGGACTCCGTGGTGAGTAGGGAGCAGGAATGATGAATTAAAAGAACAATTTATGGCTCCTAACAGAACCACGAAAAGAATGCATAAGGATACAAGCTCTGAACGAGAAGAAGAAGAAAACGACCAAAGTAGATTCCCAAGATTTATTGTACTGGAAGCATTAGAAGAACCAAATCTTGCTACATTATCTCCCTTCGTCATTGAGAAAATAATTTCGGCTTATAAGACGCCTAAAACTGTTAAAAAAATTGGCCAATGGAAACATACTGGTTGAAGTTGAGAAAAAAAGACATGCAGATTTTCTGCTGAAAATGAAAATTTTTCATAATAAAAACAAATTACATCATACCCGCATCAATACTTACATATTTCAAAAGGAGTAATAAGGAGCCAAGAGCTATCCTTATGTACTATAGAAGAAATAAAAGAACTAAAATCCCAAGGAGTAATCGAGGTGAAGCGAATCTCTATAAAAAGAGAAAACAAGATAATACAAACTAACACATACGTGATGACATTTGATATGCCAATGATACCACCAAAAATGAAGATAGGATATACAATTGAAAAGGTTGAACAATATATCCCTAATCCTCTTCGGTGTTACAAATGCCAGAAATATGGACATCACAATATTAAATGTAATGGAAGAAACACATGTGGAAAATGTGGGGAAAAAGACCCTGACCACTCTATGGATGAGTGTAAAGGGAATCATACATGCGCAAACTGTGGTGGTGACCACCCAGTTTATGCAAAAATTTGTGAGAGATGGAAGAGGGAAAAGGAAATACTGACAGTAAAATACACAAGAAACATTTCCTTCCAAGAAGCAAGAAAGGTGGTTGAAACCACTAGTAGAGGAAAAACATTCTCAGGCTGTGTCCCCAGTGGTGAATAAAGAGGAGGACAGTAAATACAAAAAATTAATAGAAAGGTTGCTTCAGCTTGGACCGGGAGACTAGCCAGCATTCCAAAATACAATCAGAAAAGAATATGAGGAACCGAAAGCAAAAGTCTGAAAGCAACAGGTGGAACCAAGAGGAAAGTATTATCATTGTGCCTCCTACTCAACCGGTTGCCCCCATCCAAGATGCACAACAACAGTCCAAAACAAATGATGCAACTGAATCTACTTTGAAAAAGAAAGTGATCCGAAAAGATCAAAATAAAAAATCTCCAGGTAAAAATCCTGAACCAGAAAAAAAAAGAAAAATCATCTCAAAAACCCAAACCCAAAATCAGAGTGAACTTGATACAAAACCGATTTGAGGCACTGGACATGATGGAAACAGAAGATGAAAACTCTGAAAAAAAGAAACAAAGAAAGCAAAAAGCACCCCCAATCAAAATATAAACCATGGGACAAAAAATAATCCAATGGAATTGTCGCGGTTTAAAAGCAAATCTTAACGAATTGCACTTACTACTGACGCAGAAATCTCTCACAATTATTTGTCTCCAAGAAATCTTCCTCAAACAAGAGGACAGTATCCAAATAAAAAAATTATCAGATATTCAGCCACATCCATGATACTGGACACAGAGCCTCTGGAAGGGTATCAATTCTAATTAGAAATGATATACCCCATAGCAAACTGAATATCCAAACCAATATGCAAGCGGTTGCCATTAAGGCGACATTACGTAAAACAATGAATATATGTTCAATATATATTCCACCAAATGAGAACATAAATGAAAGTGAACTAAAGAAGCTAATTGACCAATTACCCACACCATTCATCCTATGGGGGTGCAAAAATACGACAAAGAAGGGTAAAATAATACAAAGATTTATTAATGAAAATGATCTGTGCATGCTAAACGAAGGAACACGGACATATATGAACCCATTCAATGGAAGTAAATCAGCAATTGATTCAACCATATGCAACCCCACAGTCTATATGGACTTTACTTGGAGAGTGTATGATGACACTTGTGGCAGTGATCATTTTCCAATCCTCCTCGAAAACATAGAACCTGGTGGTGAAAATAAACCAGACCGCTGGAAACTAAACAAAGCCAATTGCCCAATGTTTAAAGAAAAATGTCAGGAGAAACTGACATGTGTGGAAACAAACTCTGACCCAGTGGAACACTTCACAGAGAGGCTTATTGAAATAGCAAAAGACTGCATCCCGAGAAATTCTACACCAGACAAACGGAACAGACCCTGTTTTAACAGTCAATGCAAAAAAGCCATTAGACTGCGAAGAGCAGCCTTAAGAAAGTTTGAAAAAGAGCCAACAACAACAAATTTAATAGAGTTCAAACAAAGTAGAGCAAGGGCCCGCAGGGTGATCAAAGCAGCAAAAAAAGAATGCTGGCAGGAATATGTTGGCAAATTAAATTCCTCTTCCAAACCGAAAGCAGTTTGGGAAATGATCGGGGGAAAATTGCAGGTAAACACCAGAATAAAACAATCAAACACCTCTCCAAGGATGGCTGCACAATAGCAGATAAAAAAAAAGACATCTCAAATCAGCTAGCTGAGACGTTTGCCAAAAACTCATCAGGTCAGGACGGAAAACAGGAGTTTCTAACCACAAGAGAAAGGCATAAGTTAAATTTCAAATCCAAAAATCTGCATTGAGTGAGTTGAGGGACTCTATTGAGAGATCTCATAATACTGCTGTAAGACCGAATGAAGTCCATTATGAATTTTTAAAACAACTACCAGGAGGGTCGCTTAAATTACTGTGGCAGAAAAAATCTCGACGACGGTCGAAAACGCCCAAGAAATTCTTTTCAGCAGACACCGGAACAACACTCGCAAGGGACTCTGGATTAGTGCACACCGCCTTCTTCTCTAAACGTCTTCTTCTTCTTCTTCTTCTTCTTTAAAAGCGTCGCCGTCGTCTTCCGTTGACTGCGTTTTTCCCTCTGCCCGTTTTGCCTCCAGCGACCCGCTTTTATTTCAAACCGGACTCTCGTGTGCGCGAGAGAACACGAGATTTCACGTGATCACCTGGTAATATTAAGCCACCGACGCCATCTTGCCATTTTTGTGCTACCCAACCCTGCAAAGCGCGCACCAAGACCGTTTTCCAGGTAATCCCATATTTTCGCAATTTCTTACACAATTACTCCTGAAGATATATAATAAAATATGGACAGAGGGAAAATTCTCAGACATATGGAGACAAACCGCAGTGGTACCAATCCCAAAGCCGGGCAAAGACAACTCTGATCCACAAAATTACAGGCCAATCTCCTTGACCAGTTGTTTATGCAAAACAATGGAGAGGATGATAAACAATAGATTAATTTGGTATTTAGAATCCAATGGCCTTATTACCAATCTACAATGTGGATTCCGCAATAAAAGAGTCACCACTTGGTTTGCCTGGAGACTGCCATAAGAGAAAGCTACATTAAAAAAGAACATCTCGTAGCTATTTTATTTGCCTTAAAGGAGGCATATGACACAACGTGGAAATATGGCGTCATGAGAGATTTGAATGATCTCGGTCTGAAAGGCAGATTGTCACACTTTATTGACGTTTTTTTTGTCAAACCGAAGATTTCGAGTTCGCGTTGGATCTACTCTTTCTGATATGAAAACTCAGGAAGAAGGTGTTCCACAAGGCAGCGTGCTATCTGTGACTCTGTTTAGCATAAAAATAAACAATATAATAAAAAGCTTATTACCCGGAGTGGATGGATCCTATACATGAACGACTACAGGTCTAAGCATATGCATACCATTGAGCGAAAATTGCAACAATGCCTGAATAAAGTCAACAAATGGGCAACAGATAATAGTTTCCGATTTTCTTAAGCAAAAACAAGATGTGTCCATTTTTGTCAGAAGAGAAAATTGCATAACGACCCAAGCCTGAAACTTGAAAGGATGGAAATTCCAGTCGTAGATTAATTTAAATTCTTTGGGGTAATTTTCGATAGAAAATTGACCTTTATTCCCCACCTGAAATATTTAAGGGCTAAATGTAATAGAACATTACAACTACTACTTGTGGTAGCCCACACTGAGTGGGGTGCAGACCGAAACACTCTATTAAAACTATATAGGTCGTTGATTAGATCAAAATTGGACTATGGTATTTTTATATATCGATCAGCCAGAAAGACCTATCTAAAAAATACTTGATCCGATTTACCATGGAGGACTAAGGTTAGTCCTTGGAGCCTTCAGAACATCGCCTGTTGAAAGTCTCTATGTAGAAGCTGACGAGGCACCTGCAGATATCAAAGGTGAAAAATTAGCTCTGCAGTATTATGTAAAACTGAAATTCTGTTCATCAAATCCTGCATATGATGGTACATTCCATCCAAAATACAGGGAATTATTCGAAAGGAATGAAAGAGCTATAAGACCATTTGCCCTTCTAATGAAAATGATCAACAAGAATCAGGATTGGACCTGACAAAAATACATGATACCATAATACCAAAGATCCCACCTTGGACCATAAGGATCCCAAAGATCATACTAACCATAAGCAGACTACACAAGCAAAAAACCCATCCTCTAATTTTCCATGAGGAATTAGAGAAAGTCAAAGACAATTATCCAAGACATATGCACATCTTCACAGATGGATCAAAACATGAAGAAGCAACAGGTTGTGCTGCAATTTACAACAATAATGTAAATAAGAAGCGTCTCCCAAATGACACTTCCATTTTTAACGCAGAAGCATGTGCAGTAGATATGGCGCTTAATTTTATTTTAAAATCCAAAAATAAAAAATTCATCATCTTATCGGACACTTTGTCTGTATTAATATCACTACAAAACAAGAAATTTGACAATCCATTAAATTACTTTGTAAAATTGAATATTTGTCAAAGGATAATGAAATATTACTGTGTTGGATCCCAAGTCATATCGGAATCAGAAGAAACGACAAGATTCCATATACAGATTTTAAAACGAAGATCAACAAATATATCCAACAACAAAGACAACAACGTTGGAGTAGCAATACACATAACAAACTCCTAGCGATCAAAACTACAATAGGAGAATGGAAAAAAAGCTCACGAAAAAGCCGAAAGGAGGAAGTAGTGTTATCCAGACTTCGCATAGGTCACACAAGGATTACGCATTCCTATTTACTTGAAGACGAACAGCAACCAATATGCTATGCATGCCAGACTGTACACAATCAAGCATATTCTTACTGAATGCATTGATCTGGCCCCTATAAGGGAAACTTTCTACAAAGCAGGTATGATGAAGGAACTGTTTAAGAAAAATAAAGTAGAGACAATAATGAGCTTTTTGAAAGCTGTCAATCTGTATAAAAAAATATAATTGTTTAAAAGACATATAAATCAAGCTTGACTTGGTGTTAAATTAATCGGGGGGGAAAAAACGATATGTTTAAAAAAAAAAGAGAAAAGTTTATCGAATTTTTTTTTTTTTTTTAAATATTTATTTATTTATTTATTTTTTATTTGCTTTCTTCCAAAAAAAAAACTTAAAAAAAAAAAAATTGATTCGGCATTAAATAACCTGAAAAAGGTTGATATGCCGTAAAATAAACAAGAAAACAAACTAAATCTAACTATCTCAAGTTTTTCAGTTAGGCATAAGGAACATGGTGACTTCAGGGAACTACATTTAAATATGTTTCTCCATATCTGAGTTTTCATCCATCTCCATTGTCTTAAACTTTTTGCACACAAACTAGTTATCATCTCTAAATTTACTTATTCCACTGCACTTCTTGTATACCCAATACTTACAAGTATCACCAAAGATTAAGTTGCTCTCAACTCTTTCATCAAACTGAGCAGGGAAATTTCTCTCTTTCTAGGGAGTCTCCACACTACAGCCGCTGATCAACATTTTGGTCTTGGTAACATTCACTCTCAAATATTTACTTTCCATAGCACTCTTCCAAGTTTTTAACTTAACATGTAAACCTTCCATTATTTCACAGGCAAGCAATAAATCATTAACATGAAGCATCTCCTTCGGACAACCTGTACAAAATTCTCTCGGCAATGCTTCTCTCACACAAATGAAAAGTAATGGACTCAGTACAGATCCTTGATGTACTTCCACTTTAATGTTAAAGCTATCACTTAATGTGCCGTTTATTCTAACACGACTTTGAGCATTTCTGTACACTTGAACAACCTTCACCGTCCACTTTCTTACCCTACAATGTCAATACAAAGTTAATACAAAGAGTTTACTCAAAAAGTTGTTTGATCTTGCTATCGAACTTTGTTTTCAATTACTCCCATGACAGATAGAGTAGAGATACAAGTTTTCAAATTTGACATCAGCAATTTTCAAAAAAAGTAAAAGTTTGACAGAATCTAAGTTTGGATCAGATTAATGCACATTGGCATTAATTCAGTTTCACTTTTTTTAATAAATAAAGTAACTCTATATAATTTATTTCAACAACATCAAGAGAACAAAATCAAAGTAGGGGGGGTCTCCAAAGTGTTGCTTAAATCATCCTAATCAAGACCCCTTCAGCAAGTATGGGCCCACCCCGGTTCGGAGGGAGGTAGCACAGATTCTGCATGCAGCATTAATTTTCTGTAACGCTTGTTGGCAAAAATGAGTTTTTTATTTTTTTTTATACTAACAAGTCACTGCTCATCAAGGCCCAAAGGCCACTTGAGGATAAGGATTAATAGGTTTATGTCAGGTGGATGTCCAGATAAACACCTTGAGGATTGCAGACGGTGGTTGGATCTGGACAGAATTTGATTGTGTTCATATTATCGTATTATGATTCTGAAAAGTTCTCCCCTGCACCAGACTCACTTGTTCTCTTAAGATCGGAGTTAAATGATGCTTAATAAGTAATTAGATAGGCAACCATTTCGGAATACCAGGTGCCATATGTAAAACACTCCACCCAGGTGTATAAAGGGGTACCAGCTTCGCTAGGAAGCATAACCTAAAACAGACTTGCGTCCTGTCATGGAGATGGTTCAGGCCAACTGCTCCGCTTAACATTATAAAAACAGAAATAACAAAAGATATTCTGCAGAATGCAGAGAAAACGTATGATGATGATGCCCCATTGAATCCATTTTACCCTGTTCCTATTTATAAGCCTCCCCACAAGGATAAAAGTAGACACAAGTTCGGTTTTTAATGTAGAGAAAATTCAGCTCCTCACAAAGGAGCACTCTTGATTGGGACAAAAATAAAAATTGCCTTAGTTTGGAAGAATACTACACTTTGATCATACACAAAATCTACCCTGTATTGTCAAATACATAAAAAAGAAAAAAAATATGTCACTGTGATGCCACAATGTTTAATTTGCTCTTGGACAAACCACTGTTTAACACAACTTATAAGTGACACTATAAAGCTCTTACTTACATTGCCAACCTTGACAAGGGTGGACGTATTTCATACAAACTTTATTTACACAGTACAAGCCAACTAGATAAGTAAAACAAATGAGAAAAAAGAAAAAAATGATAATTGAAAAACAATCTGTTAACAGATCAGGGGTTTCTACAAAAAGACCGACTGACTGTGATATAAATATCTATCTTATATATTGCTGTAGCAACCTGAAGATAATGCAACCACACACACTAGAAAACAAAAGCTCTGTGGATCATGAAGGCCTGAAGGTGGCACCATAGGTAGGGTATTACTTTTAGCAATCGTCAGGTTCCTAGGTCTAACGATTAAAGTATTTTAGAGGATGGGCCACTATGCTTATACACCCCTCCCACCCAATCAATTCTGGACTTGTCCTCAGGCTCTGCTCCCAAAATTGAAGATATAGAAATAAAACAACTATGAATAAAATGGTTATATAGAGTTCAGAGCTGGGAGCAGGTGGACACAGGCGTTATCATTAATTCATGGGCAATGCAGGATATGCCTGTTAATATGTATATATGTATATGTTGCTATGCATACATCTCTTTCTGTTCTGTAACTCTAGAATCAAATGTTTTATCTGACTGCAGCAGAGGAATGAATAGAAACAGATATTTTTTGTTTGTATTCTAAACTAACTGAAAACCACACAGATCCACTATCTCTTGCTTTTACAGAATATATATATATATATATATATATATATATATATATATATGCAGTACATGTATTATATTACTTTCTGTAGATGTTAATCCGTTGAAACTCCAGTGTTTATAAAAAGTGCTCAATAATAAATGGAGCTGTTCTTTAGTATAAATTTTTATTTATACAAACATTGTTGTATGTGCATACATGTTTCGGTTGTACTCATAAATAAATAATTCAACCTCTTCAGACCAAAATGGGGAATTTAAATGAGATCAGATATCTTACCTCTTTTAGTATATTTTCTAGGTTGGGATGTGTTTATAATTCCAAGGTCAAGCTTAGTATCAAATTTCGTTTTTTACTCGTTGACATTTTCAATTCGTTTCTATTTCTCTATTTTTTTTTATTATTGTTTGGCATGACTCGCGTTTATGACCATTTCATATCTTTTTTCCCTTACTTTTATCTTTTCTCACTTCCTTGAAATGATTTTTTATCAATGCTGGGGATCTTAGTTGCTAGCTGGATTTAACACATAAAGCCATAACTTTTCTACATACATGTTAATGTATCAATATTTCACCATATATGTGTATATATAAAAATAATCACATATACATATCAACGTGTATATCTGCATATAGCAAGTACAAACTAATACATACACACACATATACACACACACACCAACAAAAATATAAATATATGTATATGTATCTATATATTTATATATATATATATATATATGGGGTAAGGTACACGATAGTTCATGAAAAATGAAGTGTCCTGATGGACAAAATGTGTGAAAAGATGACAGACGGAAAACAATTCAAAATGCAGGAGAAAAACAAAAACAAGAGATTTTTTTGACGGTTTCGTTCGTGGGGAACGTCTTCAGAAAATGAAGAATATAGAAAATAAATTTTATTTTATATTGAAGGCACACACATGGGATGAGGGGGGAAAAACGATCTGCTTGGATCATGTGAGGAGACATTAAGTGATGTTGGGACATGATAAGTAGGTGATACATTCTTCAAAGGCGGTGGGGGGGGGGGGAGGAAGGCGGCAGAGAACCTAGCTACGGTGAACAGAAAGGGTGGGCATGAAATTGACACATTGGAAAGTTAGCACCTAAAGATTAATAAGAAATAAACATGGATGGGTCAAGCTGATTTGTCAACAATAGGTTTTTAAAGAGCAATTCATGAAAAGCTGAGGTGGGAAAAATGTGTCAAAAAAGAAAGATAAAAAGGAAAGACAAGTTAAAGGTTAGGAGAAAAACAAAAATATAAATGGGTTTAAGAATAGAAAAATAAGAGAGATGTATTAAAAAAGGTTAGATTGTAAATGAGAGCTTGCAATAATCACAAAAAATATATAAAAATATATAAACATACACACACGCACATGTGTAAATGTAAACATATACACACATATGTGTGTGTATATCCATACACATACATGCATACAAAACAACATTTTCCAAAATGTATATGCATATATATATATATATATATATATATATATAAATATAGATACTTAGTCAGGGACTAAGTATCTATATTTATTTATATATATATATATATATATATATGCATATACATTTTGGAAAATGTTGTTTTGTATGTATGTGTATGGATAATTCTATTATTTTTTGATTATATTATACTTTTTTATGTAGACAATGAAAACCTCCCCATCTCAACATCTTGCAGTATCCAGCCTTCTCTGTTCTATCTGTTTACATTTATACCTACTATAGTATTAAGACAAGGAACTTAAAATATTCTGGTGCTACCAGATCAGGCTGTCTGAATATTGGCTTCCTGACCCAAAATGCACCTACATTGATGTTTTTATGCTTCTTTTTCTCTTTGCAAAACAAAAAACAAAAACTACATACTCCCTCCCCAAATTGGGGCTACCTGTTAGCCGTGGGTAGCGACATGTGTCGTCTTAGGACGGGATCCTGGTAGCTGAGCAAGCCGTAATCTGGTAACACAAATGGTCACGCGCCTTGCAACACTCTACTTTGGCCCTTACTTCGGCTAGACGGGAGGTTGGAGAGGCCTGATCTGATCAATCGGCTAGTCATGTCAAGCCCTAACTCTTACACCCGCAAATGTCTTCCACACCACCAAAGAACAAGACGTAAAAATATTATACTACATCACCTTTACTTTTAAACACAGGAAAGTCACGTAAGAATTAGCAAGCGATGGCAAGGGTCAATCAAGTTTTTTAGACAATATCACATTTATATTTCTCATCGAATGTTTTGGAAAAACTGGGAAATCAAAACAAAGGAAAATTATAAATGATGTTAAAACCTAAAAAAAATTGAGTATACCTCGGTTGTATCCTTGGGATGAAAGAGTTTCCCCCCTAACATTTCCCACTTTTGGGCTCTGAGGAGGGTGAGGACCAAGAGAGATGAAAAAAAACACATTTTTTATGGAAAACCTAAATAAAAAACCCAGAGGCAATACCAAAAGAACTCACTCAGAAGTATCTGACAATTCCAGCTCAGACAGCGAGCAGGAATCTAAAACAGAAAAACAATAGAATCGAACAAACCAATAGAAAAAATTTTTCAAAATTTCTAGTCATAGAAACCCTGGAAGGAAAAAGAATCAGTGAACTATCTCCCTTTCTAATTGAAAAAACTCTATCGCCAAATAATCGTAAAAATATAAAGAAAATGAAAAATGGAAATCTGCTTGTCAAAGTAGACAACTACAAAAATGCCCAAAATTTTTTAGAATTGGGAAAATTTCATACTTATAAATGCAAAGTGTATGCTCATGAACAACTTAATACCTCAAAAGGTATCATAAGAAGTCATGAGCTAACCTTGGCAACAACCGAGGAAACTAAAATTTCTCTAAAAAAACAAGGAGTGATAGACCATGTCTGAATTAACATAACAGGTACGGTCAATCGAGACCCACCAATACGTATATTCTAACTTTCAACACCCCTACCATACCAAAAGAAATCAAAATTGGATATCTAGTCGAAAAAGTATACCAGTACATACCAGCCTCCTTGAGATGCTTCAAGTGCCACAAATCTGGTCACCACAGGGAAACCTGCAGAGGACAAAACGTATGTGGAAAATGTGCTGAAAAAAAATCCCAATCATACTGAAGAAGAATGCTCAAACGAAGCAAAATGTTCAAATTGCCACGAAAATCACCCAGCATACTCTAAAACATGTAAAACCTTTAAAAAACAAAGAGAAATCACAGAAGTAAAATACAACAGAAATATATCCTTCCCAGAGGCAAGAAAAATAGTAGAATCCCATCAAAAAACAAATACTTATGCAGAAGTCACTCAAAAACCAAGCCAATCTAACCAAACGAATAATCAAGACCTATTCAAATTAATTGCTGAACTCAAAAACCTAATTCAAACTTTAATAACAACCCAAAAAGAGATTAACAAAGATCAAATAATAACATCCACAAAAATCAAAACAATAGCCAAAATCAAAAACAAATCTCTAAAAGCAAATCAAAATCAAACCAACTCAACCAGAATAAACAAATAAATCCATTAATTCCTACTGACAACAGTCACAACATACCAGAAACAGAAGATACTGAAGGAAAAAAACTTCCACCATAAAAGTCAATCCATAAACCAAAATATTAACAGCAAAAACAAAAACAAAGTTCCTTCCCATACAACCTCTAAGCAAACAAAATCAACAAAGGAAAATATCTCCTCTACTGAAGCTGAACCCTCTATGAAACACGAATCGCAACGAGCGGCAGTGACAGCAAGCAACAGATTCCGGTCTCTTGAGGTAATGGAGGTTGAAGACGTCACTCCTGAAACAAATAAGGAGATTGAACCAAAACCAGTGGAAAATGGGCCCGGACAAGCATCGCAGGCGGGATCGGGATCCACATCTGGATCAAAACCACCCAAACTAGAAACACCAAGATCCAGATCCAGTTCTGGACCAGAATCGAGGGAAAGGAGAAGAACATCGAGCTCTCGGCCGGAGGCACGGAGCCAGACCAAAAATAAAACCACATCACCCACCCCCCCGGAATGGAGGTGGAAGATTGGGAATTAGAAAAAGTCATAAACCCTTCCTCATACTATCTCTAGAAATAAAAAAAAAGGAAAGAACAACTCAACTTCCTAAAATCACCCTAAACTAAAATGGATACAAATCCAAATATAATATTACAATGGAACTGTCGTGGAATCAGTGCTAACATTAACGAACTACTCCTACTGATAGCAGACTCAAACCCAGCCATCATCTGCCTTCAGGAAACCTTTCTCAAAAACGACAACATAACTAACATAAACGGTTATCAACACTTTAGCTATACCAAAAATTCAAGGCTAAGAGCATCCGGTGGTACATCCATCCTAGTCAGAAATGATGTGCCACATAGTCACATGAATCTAAAAACTGATCTACAAGCAATAGCTGTCAGAGTAACCTTACAAAAACCAATTAATATCTGCTCCATATACATCCCACCAAATGAAGAAATAAATAAAGACAAACTACAGGAAACAATAGAACAACTCTCTGCTCCATATTTATTACTCGGGGACTTCAACAGCCACATCACCATATGGGGCTGCGATAACACGAATAGAAAAGGAACAGACATAGAATTACTTATTAATGACAACCTATACATCTTCAATGACAAAACCCCAACCCATATATGTTCTTTTTCTGGCAGCCGCTCAACAATAGATTTGTCCTTAAGTGATCCTTCGATTTTCATGGACTTTACTTGGTCAGTTCATAATGACAATTGTGGAAGTGACCACTTTCCCATATTCCTAAAAAGTTTAACCCCAAACCCAAATAACAAAATTCTCGACTGGAACCTAAAAAAAGCAAACTGGACAAAATTCAAACTTTTATGCCAATCAAAACTCACCCCCAGTTCAAACATCAAAAATGCAAACCGTGTAATTTTCTTCTCGGAAACAATCATATCAATAGCTAAAGAACGTATCCCCAAATTCTACAAATCCACAAAACACAATAAAGCTTGGTTTAATAGTGAATGCAGAAAATCGATCAGATTACGCCGATCCGCCCTCCGTAAATTTACCCTACATCCCACTACGGAAAACCTAGACTCCTTTAAAAAGTACAGAGCACTAGCACGACGTACAATCAAGGAAGCAAAACGCTCCTCTTGGAAGGACTTTGTATCTAAAATAAACATCAACACAAATACAAAAACGGTCTGGAACATTATTAGAAAAATTAACGGTAAAAACAAGAACATCTCGATCAAACATCTTTCTAATAATAACATAATAATCACTGACCCCTATGAAATCGCAAACACACTGGCTCAAAGTTTTTCCCAGAACTCCTCTCCTACTAACTATAGCAGAACTTTCCAAAACATTAAAAAAATTGAAGAAAAGAAAAAACTAAATTTCAAATCAGACAACTCTGAAAACTATAACCAACTATTCACCCTATCAGAATTATACCACTCTCTAAAACAATCTCACAATACTGCAACAGGTCCAGATGACATACATTATGAATTCCTCGATCAGTTACCGGATATCTCCCTAACATACCTCCTCGACATCCTTAATGATATCTGGAAAAATAACAACATACCTAACTTATGGAAACAAGCCATAGTTATCCCAATACTCAAAACCGAAAAAGATCCATCAAATCCCTCCAATTATAGACAAATCTCTTTAACCAGTTGCCTATGTAGAACCTTTGAGAGAATGATCAATAATAGGTTAACTTGGTTCATCGAAACAAACAATATAATTACAAATATACAATGTGGCTACCGGAAAAATCGTGGATGCATTGATCTTTTAACAAATCTAGAAACCTACATTAGAGAAGCTTTTATAAAAGGGCAACATGTAACAACCATCTTTTTTGACCTTGAAAAAGCTTATGAAATGACATGGAATTCTAAGAGATGTACACAATATCGGACTGAAAGGTAGATAACCTTTTTTCATCTAACTTTCTATCCAACAGAACTTTTAGAGTACGAATGGAATCAACATTATCAGAAACAAAAGGCAGCATCCTATCAACAACCTTATTTAATATAAAAATAAATGGCATAGCTAAGGAAATCACCCCCGACATAAGTGGATCCTTATACGTCGATGACCTAACCATAAGCTATCGATCCACATATATCCACTTAATAGAAAGAAAACTACAAAACAACATAAACAAAATCTATAACTGGGCAACCAAAAACGGTTTTAAAATTTCAAAAACCAAAACAAAATGCATCCATTTTTGTAACAAACACAAACTACATAATGATCCCAACCTACAACTTGAAGGGGAAAACATCCCACTCGTAACTGAATACTAATTCCTAGGAATAATCTTTGACAAAAAACTGAACTTCATCCTACACATCAACTACATCAAAGAGAAAGGCTATAAAGCACTACAACTACTACGAGTCATAGCCCACAACGATTGGGGAGCTGATAAAGATGCCCTTATGAAACTCTATAGATCCCTAGTCAGATCAAAACTAGATAATGGATGCTTTATCTATCAATCCACCTGAAAATCCTATCAAAAAATGTTAAACCCCATCTATCATACTGACTTAAGACTAGCCCTGGGAGCCTATAAAACAACCCCAGTGGAAAACCTATATTCAGAAGCCTTTGAACCCCCTCCAAAACTCAGAAACAACAACTTAGCTCTTAAGTACTACATTAAAATAATAGCAAATCCCAACAACCCCGCATACAGCAGTATCACTAATCCCAAACACAAAACCTCCTTTGAACAGAAAGAAAACGCAATCAAGCCCTTTGGTCTTAGAATGATCCTCATAGTCAACAATGCAGCTATACCTATAACCAAAGTACTCCAACCCACAATCCCCAAAATCTCACCTTGGGAAATCATAACGCCCCAAATTGACTTAAGCTTGAGTAAATACGGAAAAAAAACCCATCCAATAATATTGCAAGATAACCTCAACAAAATCAAGGAAATATATCCAAACCATATACATATATATAAAGATGGTTCCAAACAAAATAATGCAACAGCCAGTGCAGCGATACTCAACAAATCCATAAAAAAGCAAGGAAACCTCCCAAAAGAAACCTCAATCTACAGTGCAGAAATATATGCACTAACCTTAGCACTCAATCTCATCTCCAACAATGAAAATTCCAAGTATATAATCTTTTCGGACTCTCTATCAGCTCTAATATCTATTAAAAATAAAAAGACAGACAATCCTCTAATTGCAATTCTGCTCGACAAATTAACACAACTAAACAGCCAAAAAGAAATTATTTTCTGCTGGATACCAAGCCACACAGGTATCAGAGGAAATGAATTAGCGGATTTGGCAGCAAAAACGGCACTAAACTTCCCAACTGATCTAAATTTTAAGATCCCCTACTCAGACTTTTATAGACAGATCGATACATACACAATGGAAAAATGGTAAATCTACTGGAATAATTTTCCAAACAACAAATTACACACAATAATGCCAAATCTAAAAAGGCAGAAACAAAACACCAAACTTAACAGAAAAGAAGAATAAAAATGGGGCATACACTTTTAACCCAATCATATCTCTTGAGAAAGGAAAACCAACCCATCTGCATACCATGTCAAACCCCACTCACAATCAAACACATTTTAATCGACTGCATCGATTTTACAACAATAAGAAATAACTACTATAAAGAAAAAAATATTAAAGATCTTTTTGAAAAAAACAATCCCCACATCTTACTTTCATACTTCAAAAAAATCGGACTCTACCAAAGAATAAAAGAAAAACAAAAAAACAAACATTACATATATATAAATTAAAATAAAAGAAAAGAAAAAAGAAAAACAAAAAAAAAACATTACATATATATAGATTAAAATAAAAGGGGGACCCCCCCCAATTTCCATAAATATTCAGCTGTTAAAACTATAAAAATATAAATGAATTAAAGTAAACAAAGTTTTTAGAGCATATTACCAATTAAAAAATGAAATCGTCCTACTCATAAAATACCATTCAACAACTTGATTCGGCATTAAATGACCCAAAGATGGTTGGTATGCCGTAAAACAAACAAACAAACGAACAAACAAACAAAAAAACTTACAATATAAGCACTGCTAAGGCAAACTAGCTGGTCGAGTACATTGCAAGTAATTCTAACGGTTAATTCTATCTATAAATAAATAAAAGATTATTAGAAAGTATCAAAATCAGGTCTAAGAGAACAACAAAGAATCTGATTGGTTAACTCGATGCATTTTAGCCTGAAGATTCATCCCGGGGATGAAACGCTACCTAGCTCTACTTACGTATCAAGCACTGTTGAAGTAAATACTGAAAACTGATACAAAAAAATTATATCTCCTTATAAATTTTATGTGGATACATGAAATAGTAATATTACATATATATATATATAGTACTTGTATGATTGTTTCCTAGATGTAAATCCAATGAAACTCCAGTGCATATAAGATGGTTCTCAATAACTGGTTGAGCTGTATCATAGTATAATTTTTTTTATTTTTACGAACATTATTGGCTACATATGTGCATACATGTTTCAGCTGCAAACTCATTCAAACTCCAGCTTCTTCGGGCAAACAACTAAACCGGCAGACTTTGCTTGATATATATTGAAATATAGATATGAAAAGCTGAACTAGCTAAAAAAAACCTAGACAGCTGAACTTTGAATAAGGTTGCAATATATATATATCTTAATAACTTTACAAAAAAGTTCACAGTATAGCAAATTTTCTTTATAAAATAAGATGTGGCACAAGGCCGAAATTGATGGGGTGGGTGGGGGTTTGCTGTCGTCCTCTTGGTCTATTCTTTATAGAGTTTCAGTCACCAAAATAGCACATTCACTCTATGGGTAAAACCTACTTAACATTATCCCCATTGGTTTTATGTTATTTATTTACAAAAAGTATATGTACAAATTCATCTGTTGGGGTGTGGGAGTGCTAAAAGACAACAGAGATTGCTGAAAAATAAGATGCTAGTCCTCCCAAATCTATCTAGGTATGAGCTGCTCACGATTTTCCGGATTGTTTCAAGAGCCGAAAACAAGCAAGACAGTAATCAATTCCAGTTATAGATCACCCAGATAAGTGACAGTCATCTTTTAAAAGAGGTGTCATTTGCTTGTAAAGAGGAACGATGTCTGTCACTTATCTGGATGATATATAACTGGAATTTATGTGTATGTAAGTATGTGTGTGTGTGTGTGTGTGTGTGAATTTATGTGTGTGTGTGTGTTTATCTGTATACATATGAGAATATATATATAGTCTAAAGAAGCTTTGAGTCATTTAAAAAAAAAAATAGTAAAATGCAGTTTAAATTCCCAGAGAAACTAACTAAATCCAAGATATTGCAGACTTAACATTCGTTGGAAAATTAATAAATAAATAAAAATAAAAAGGTGGGGGGATTAAGTATCTAAGAGTGAAACAAAAACAGGAGACCTTAAGTGTCTAATATTAACACGGGGATCATCAGCTGTTTACCATGTAACTGTTTCGGAGATTTAAAAACAGGACAGTTATAATATTCATGGCTCTCCAATGGTACTGATAAACTACCATTTCCCCAATAATCTAGTGTCGAAATTAAAAAAAAAAATGCAGTTTAAATTCCCAGAGAAACTAACTAAATCCAAGATATTGCAGACTTAACATTCGTTGGAAAATTAATAAATAAATAAATAAGTAAATAAAAAAAATAAAAAGGGGGGGGTTAAGTATCTAATATCTATATATATATATATATATATATATTTTTTAACATATTTCACCCCAAACAAGGCAGGCCACCACTGTAGACGTAAAAGGGTTACTGAGAATTTGGGTGTGGTTTTGGATGACACCCCAAGTTGGGAGCAGTGTATCAAAATGTCTGTTTACATTAGTTTTAAACCTCTGCATGTCGGTACTGTTGGGGAAACAGGGAGCAGGGAGGGAGTTCCAGAGGCCAGCAGCACGAGGAAAGAAGCTATTGGAGCAGAAGGCTCTCCAGCATCTGGGGACCGCCACAGTGAATGGATGGGATTTAGCTGATTGTCAGTTGTTCTAGTGAATTTACGTCGCAGGGGCACCAGAGTAGCCAGTTCATCAGAGCACAATCCATTAAAGTATTTGTAAAACAAGCACATAGCATTGCGGCGATGGGACAGGGACTGGAGCTTGGTTGACAGTGAGGGACCTATTAGGTTGGCGACCCTTTTTTGGACTTTGTCAAGAAGGGCGAGACTAGTGGATGATACACCAGCCCAGATGTGGCAACAATACTCCATGCATGGGTGGATGGTGGCTTTGTAGAGATACAGGATAATGTCAGGTGTGAGGAGTTTACTAGCACGGTAGAGGGAGCCTACCTTCTTTGCTGCAGCCTTGGCAATGTCTTCAATGTATTTGTTCCAATTCATGTTACCTGTGAAAGTTAGGCTTAGGAGTTTGAATGTTGAACTCTCAGGTAGGGTGTTATTTGCCATGACAATCGGCGGTTGGAGAGGTTTCTTGTAGTTATTGAGGGAAAGGAGCTTTGTCTTTGCGGCATTAAAAGTTACCAACCATTTATGACCCCTATCCACTACATCCTGGAGGTCACTTTCTAAGGATTTAGCCATTGCCTCGGATATGATCACGTCTATTTTGCCCACATGACGAGAGTAAAGCATGGTGTCGTCAGCAAATATACCAATCTCAGACTCAATGTCATCAGGGAGATCGTTTATGAAGATCAGGAACAATAAACGTCCAAGGATAGATCCCTCGGATACACCAGCATTTATGTCATGTTGCTTAGATGAACGGCCATCGAGGACAACCCTGGATCTTTATATTAGTTAGGAAGGATCTAATTATATTAATTAATTGCCCAGTAATACCGTATAAGCGTATTTTCAGGAGAAGCCCTTTATGCCATACCTTGTCAAAGGCCTTGGATATATCAAGCGCTACTGCCCTAGCTTCACTTGCCTTGTCAAGTGTATAATACATGCGTTCAGAGATGACCGTTAGGATGTCTGCAGTAGATCGTGCTTGTCTTAAGCCATACTGGTGGTCAGAAAGAAGTTTAGCATTAACTAAATGCCGGACTACCGCTAGATTGATTAAGGATTCAAAGATTTTAGCAAAGATTGGAAGTAGACTGATTGGGCGGTAGTTCTGAGGATCAGTTCTATCCCCAGAATTCTTGTAGACTGGTACCACAGAGGTAGTTTTCCAGCTATCGGGGAAGCAAGATTCAGCTAAACATTTATTGTAGAGTTTGAAGAGGACAGGGGCCAGTTCAGCAGAGCATTTATTTATTACTATTACAGGTATAAGATCAGGCCCACAAGCTTTTTTATGATGTCCTTGACCTGGGATGGGGTGATGACCAGGTTATCAAGTGTGACTTCGGTCTGCAATGGGAATCCAGGGAGGGGGTAGTTTGCTGAGTCCAAAGTGGAGTTTGAGGCGAAACGCTGGGCAAATAATTCAGCCTTATCAATTGCAAACGGAATCATTGTGGTTTGATCGTGGGGGAATCGTTGATTGACCATTGTTCACCACACTATTGTAGATTTTCCAGAAATCGCGAGTACCTAGTATCTGTGACTGAATGCGTTTTTTTGTTAACTCAGTATACCTTCTATTTGCTTCACCTATCACGCCCTTACAATTATTTCTTGACTCTATAAATTTCTGTCTATTAGTAGCTGACTTATGGCGGCTGAATTTATGGAATGCTTGCTGCCTCTCAGCAATGGCAGCTGCACATTTCGAGGTGAACCATTGGGGAGAGTAGGGCTTGCTAAAGAATTTTCGCATGGAGACATAGGCTTCAATGCCTGCTTTGACCCATTCAGTTAACTCATTTGCACACTGGTCAGCAGGGAGTGAGAAGGTTTCCCTCTATGGGGCGTCGCTGATGTGATCTCTGATTGACTAAAAATCAGCCTGCTGGTAGTATCTCGTTATTTTGAGCAACGGCTCATCAGCTTTTGGACGACTTTTTAGGGTGATATGAATCATTAGCACAATGTGATCAACATTCCCAAGTGGGCTATGAGCTTTCGTCACACAAGCCTTGGGCATTGAGGTCAACAAAAGGTCTAGAAGTGAGGCTTGCTGGTCTACTCGATTGGGGATGCGGGTCGGGAAATCGACAGAGAGAGGGAGTGAGCTAAAGAGAAATTATACGTATAGTTGCCGGCTGCGTCAGTAAGGCTGGAGAATCCAAACTAGTCATGGTGGTGTGCATTAAAATCCCCAAATACATGTTTCTGGGCATTCGAGTCAAGTGAGAGTGCTCTATCTATGCTTTCAGAGACAGAGTTTAGCAGGGTACAATCCTGGGTCGAAGAGGAATGGTATAAGAAATATAAGTAACTAACGCTGTGATGTAAAGTCAATCTAAAGTACATGTAGTCTTGGTCATCCGATTTTAACCTATGTTCTCTAGTCAGGGTGGGGGGGGGTGTTCCGAACATAAACTCCTAGCCCGTGCATATGTTTTTCAGTCTTTACGGTGGAGTGGGAGGTAGTCAGTCATGTCAAAGTGGTGAGAGGAGATTGAGAATTGAAGGTTTTTTTCACTTAGTGCTAATATATCCGGAGAGTTTGTCAGGAGAAAGGTTTCTACGTTGTTGATGTTGGATCTAAGTCCCCGGATATTTGTGAATGCGAGCTTCAAGGGCAGTGGTGAAGGTGTTCATTGTTGGGTGTCTGGTTTAGGTTTGATTTTATTTTTTTGTAATGACATGTTTGTTTCGTTATAGAGTGTGGTGGGCGCTTGTTAGGTGCCAATAAGCTCACACAACCAATCCATTAATCGCGACCTGGTCCATGGGGGTTGTGGCCTCGGGAAAGCCCACTGGAGATAACTGCAGGGTCCCTTTCCATGCGCGACATGACACAGTATTATGCAACTGATGATGGAGCAGCCGTTTTTATCGCTACCCAAGAGTTTGGGTTCCTGTCCTGTCAGTCGGAAACAGCAGCCAGACAAACTGTCTAACCTGTACCCTCAACCTGTCGGAACAAGAGCGACCCAGACTGGTCATGTAAGATTTAGTGACGAAAAAACTTTCCCCAAGTTGCCCAAATAGAGAGAAAGAGAAACAGCGTTCATTGTCCTAGTAAGGAAACTAGGCGTCCCAGCGCTGGTACCCTTGCGCCTAGTTAATAGACAAAGAAGGAGTGCAAAGTCGTCGATAGGCAGAACCTATCTATTCCTTAAGCAATTGTAGGTTTGCAAACCGGATATTTTGTTCGAAATTCCAACTCTAGGAAGGTTGTCGATCAGGACTAAGGAGGCCTCCCTCCCCAACGGTTTGCTGCCACAACCTAAGTAGTTGGTAGCAAGGTTTTATTATCAGAGATTTCCTTCTCTTAAATGGATAGCCTGACAAGGTCTTATGGGTCCAACACACCAAGAGGGGAAAATAGCCTGCGCCCGCCTACTAGCCGGGTATTTCCGAGCTACCGCAGGTAAAAAAAAATAACTTCCATATATATATAAATATGTAAATAGAATAAGTTCACTGTACACTGCAGAGAGAACAGAAAGTTGAAGATAGGTTTCCCTCTTGCAAGTAAGTACAAATAAGAGAAAGACAGCCAAAACTTCAGGCCAGCGTGTAAGTTCACGAATTACTTCAGTGGTAAATCAAGACAAGCAATAAGACAGTCAAGAATTAAACACATTTAAGTCAAACACAGAATTAAGTACATTCAAATAATACACATTAGAGTTTAGAGAAGTTAATGTGAGTGGCCAAAAAAGTAAGAGAAGAGAAAAATAAAAAAAAAATTAAAAAATGCTTATCTTCTCGTCGGTAGCATGGGGAAATATCAGGTCTGGCTTGGTGCGCCTAGCCTACGAATAACTTTAGTGGGAAGAGAGTCACCTATTTGAGGAAGGAATTTGATGGGAGGGAGTGGGTATCTTTTTTCATGCGGTTCGAAGACATTTTTTTTCTCTTTGCTGTAAGTTAGGATGACTTTTTTTTTTATTATTTGCATAACGTTGGCCGAGTATCAAGAGTGGGCGGGCTATATCGTTTTGAAAATAGCGATAAAAGCATTTGCCTGCCTCGTCTATTAGTATTGATACGTTGTGAGTAATATATATATATATATATATATAATGTATGTATGTATATATATGGATGGGCATAAATGTGTTTTATGAGTAAATAAGTGTGAATGGTGATGTACGTATGTGGGCTATTTTATAGTAGTACTGGAAGGGATATGCAGATATAACCATAAAGTCCAGGAGCAGGTAGGTTATCTAGATATTCTTAGTTTATTTATGTATATATTTTACCACTTTACTAGTTGAACCCTTCTGTGTATGTGTATGAATGTGTATATATTGTGTACGTATTGATAAGATGAATACCTTCTAATATGCCTTGCTCCCGTTACAAATTTTTACTCTACTTCTCCCCCTCCCTCTTCTCTCCTTCGAGTCAAAACTTTGTGCAAATTGAATTCATTTGTCTTTTAGTTTATTTACTGTGGCCTGAGGAAGATGAACCTGAAATAAAGTTGTTGCTGAAACATGTATGGACATATGTAGCCAAAAATGTTTGTATAAATAAACATTTATACTATAAAGTATTTTATTTAAAAACTATACAACTGGGTGTTCCAGAGGTTTCATTGATCTGGCCATGTCGGCTCTTGGGTAGAAATCCGCTTATAGTGATGGTATTCCCAGCCTATCAGCTGTTATAATGCGACATTGACAAATTCGTGTCTTAATTTGTTGAATTTGCAATTTCTCGCTTATTTCTGGGCCAATTTAAAATATATATATATTTAGTTTAAAAGAAAAGAAAATAATCTTTCCGAATATGTAATTTTTATCCATGGTATTTACTTTGAACAGCCAAAAATGCGATATATGAATTTTTTTTTCGAGACTCAATTTTGCAGTTACTTTGTTTTTTAAAATCAAAGCAGCTCATCTATCAATAGTCTTGAAATTGTACGACCAACCAGAATACACCTTAAACTACAGCCAGAAAGTTGTATTTTTCTTCTCCGACCAGTTGAAGCGGAAACATGATCGAGTAAATTTAACACAATTTCATAAAAAAATTATAAGTTGCACAAAAAAAGCCCAACTACTTATTAATAGAAGATAGTTTCAGAATTATTTTGATATGTGAAATTTTAATGTTTTAACGCCTGGAAAGTGTCTGAAACTTTCAATTTTGGAAAAAACTAACTTAAAAATTACGAATTATTTTATGTAAACAAATGTCAGTACACGAGAGGAAAGAAAGAAAGAAGAAAGAATTGTAGGGCTCACCCATTTCTCACTCGCTTGCCTTTTGAAAGAGTTTTTTCCCCTATAACTTTGTAAAAATGTCTTACAGTCTGTCATTTAAAATGTTATTTCTAAATTTTGAAAAATATATCTTGAGATGAATATTTGGCATAGTAAAATAAAGGGTGGTTCACACCGACGGACTTTGCTTGATATTGAAATATAGATGTTATAAAAAGCTGAACTAGCTAAAAAATAAATTTAAAAAAAAACAATTTTAAATGTGTTAAATTTGTAACATACATTCAAAACGGTTTACAGACGAAATTATTTTAACAAAATTATTGGTATTGGGATATATTTTCTTTGATTCCAAAATATACTTAGAAAAAACAACTTTTCTCTGAATCTCGTTTGTGCTTTTTAGTTATAAATTATTCTATGTTAATGCAATTTAAATGTGTATGTCGTTTATTTGCGACACACGTGTCTTGTCCATCGGAATGATTTTTTTAAAACTGTTATGAAAATTTTATACATTAAAACCAGGAAACCGAAGTAAAGATCTCTAGCTTATTTACTGATTAATAAACTGTGACATATCTTTAAGACATTTGTGACATCTGTGACATATCTTTAAGACATTCTTCTTGCATAATTAAAAATAAATCTCTTTACTCCTATAGTATCCTTATTTTCACGAGTGTACACACGTCAAATGATGGGGAAAAAAAATTATGCTTCACCAGTGTTCGCACTGATAGTAATATAAAATAACGTCTAAATCGGTGAAGTTTAAAAATAGAAATGAGAAAGAAAGAAAAAGTTAACCAAAGCAATCTATCAATTGGAATAGAAAGAAAAAAGAAACATGTCTCATTATGGAAATAGTGATGGATTTTTTCGTCTGATTTGCAATTTGCTTTTTTCCTTCCCCCATAACATTTGAAATTGTTTTGTTTAGCAAATCTTTTACTACTATGATGGAAGGGAGATGGAAGTACATTTACTTGTGACTGGAAGGAGGTACATCTTATATATATATATATATATATATATAATGTATACAAATAAATACACATTGGTATTATAAAATGGAGGATTATTTTTATTATTATATAGATATATTAATTTGCCATCGAATTTACATGTGTTTGGTGTGTACAGACACGTGTATGTAAATTAGATGACAGTGATAAAAAAAGAGTCATCCTTTCTCTAAATGCTATCAGACATTAAGAAATATTAAAGAATGGTTGAATCAACATAGTGAAAGGGATGAGAGAAACATAGCTAAGAGAGATGGGTGATCTGTTCAGTTAATTATAAATTACTACTATATTCTGTTTTAATGGATGACATAATCCTTTTATTACTACAGCATCTATGACGTCATAAAGGATCTCTTCAAATGATGTCATCCCTTTTTGACACCTGGTGCTACCAGATCAGGTTGTCTGAAGATATCAGCTTCCTGACCCTAAAATGCACTAAACATTGACGTTTTATTGTCTCTTTTTCTCTTTGCAAAACTCAATCATGTTCTGCAAAATCCAAAACAAAAAACAACAATTTCCAAAATGACCGGATTCGGCATTAAATAACCCAAAAAGGGTTGATATGCAAAAAACAAACGACCAAACCAAACACCATGAATAAATACTTGAACATATAAAGAATTTGAAGCATAAAAACTTTCACCAAAATGACCAAATTCGGCATTAAATAACACGAAAATGGTTGATATGTTGTAAAACAAAACAACCCATAGTGATATTATAAAGGATTTGTCTGGTTTCTGCCAACTTGAAACAAACATACAAGATAACAAGCAATGCCCACAGTTTTAGTGTATATATATATATATATATATATATATATTATTTATATACTTTGTATGCATTGCATGTCTATCTGTTGCTCGATTTCTTAAAAGAATGCTGATATTTGTACCTTTTATTCGCTAAATAATGGGTTACAGCATAGATACATGCAATTTAAGTGCAGAATTGGAAAGAACATACAATTTTGCATAAGAATGCCAAATTCTATCAAAATTGCTCTTAAACTAGAGAAATAGTGAAGAAATTGATGAATTTCTTGTGAATTCGTCTGTGATTTCAAGTATTTTTTCCATATAATGTCAATTTTGACCCCCCCCCTCCCCCCAATTTCTGAGCTTTAAATTCTTATAACTCTTGAACCACTAAGGATATTTGCATATTTCAAACAGTTTTGAACTCCATTTACCAAGCTCTTTATAACTACTGTGATTAAATAACAATAATCTAAAATCAAAAAATAAACCGGGACTGCTAATAATGACAGATTGACTCTTTCAGTTAGTGAAGACTGAGTTTTTTTTCTCAAAGTCTTTGCTTACTGAAAAGTGCTGAAAAGTCGGTCTGCCACTATAAGCTGGTTTCTACCCCAAACCCAGCATGGCCAGATCGATGAAACCCTGGTACACCCAACAGATACTGTAATGGAGAGGTTTTCAATAAAATTCTTTGAATGAGCTCTTGTAGAACCTACAATTGAGCACTTTGTTTTTTTTTCAACTAACTTATGATACATGATATCTATATATATAGTCATCCACATACGGACTGTTTTGTTGTATCACAGCTCTTCAGTGCGGCTAGACTAGCACCACTCCAAAGCAAAGGATCTAACCTACAACTATCTAGTTAATAGTCGGCAGCTCTCACTACTAGGCTATTGGAGAAGTGCTCGTAAATGATATCTACAATGTCTTTTTATATAAACATTGACCGCTGTTTTACAGTGCTCTATTTGTTTATTTACAAAGAGCTTAGCATTATGCTAAGAAGCAGGTGATAACACTCAACGACAGTGCTCAATTCAAAAAGTATAGTTATAATGTAAAAAATATATGTGTTTATATATTTTTATATTTTATTTATCAGTCGCCATATAGGAATACAAAATGTTTTTTAAAAACAAAATTTTGCTAAAAACATTTTTGCCCTGTTGGTAGGGATCATTAATTCGTCGACTGCAAACCCCATGCAAAGAGGTTAAAAATAACCCTGAAAACTGGGACACCTGTAGGCCGTGGGTGGCGACCCGTGATGCTTTAGGATGGGATCCTGGTGGCAGATCCATTCTTCTACTTCGGCTAGATGGGAGATTGGAAAGGCCTGAACCGATCAATGGCTGGTCATGTCAAAGAAGATTACCAATGCCAAGGAATCATTTTCAAGTTAAAGTAAAGTCTTCAAAGAGTAATTTTTTTCTGAGAGTAATGTCGGATCCCCCTCTGTAAAATTTCCTTAGTAGTGGTTTTTCTTGAAGTAGTGTTTGAGAGTAATGTACAAAAAAAAAAGAAAAAGAAATTGTGTGAGACGACTGGGATCCAACCATAAACTTCTCAGTCTTGTATATACACTTCTAACCTGTTGGCCAGGAAAGCGAGTAGAAAACTATGGAAAAATAGGTCATGTAAATGAAGCCAGCCAGTAGCTGGTATGCATTTTTTTTACGATCGGCGATAAGGCAACTGAATGTAGGGTCCACAGAGTCACACGTTTTGGATCATTTCTTTACGAAGAAATCAATGTTTTTTTCCAATATTTGGATATTATGCATGTGAAAGGTGTAAAAAAATGTCAACTTTATGAGGTGTCTAGTATCTTGGTGAATATTGAATTCCGAAGTCGAGTCATTGAAGAAATTGTAGCCGCCATTTTGAATGTTGAAATACTGCAAGGAATTATGTTCGTTAATTGCATTCTCTAAAAACCGGAATGAGTATAAATGTATACGTAATAGGTAGAAGTAATGTAATTCGATAGCGTCCATTAAATGTGTGCTTACTGTTTTGTATTATGTAGTAAATTAATAGCAGACAAATAGTGATTACTAACGGACACTTTTTTTATAAAGTAGACGTTGTTTATTCCTTCAGTGTTGATGAGGAGGGTGTCAGTACTAAAGTATTAGGGGGAAAGTTTTTGCTACCACCCATATGGAGTATGTTTTGAGGAGTCAGAGATGGTGGGCCAAAAGTAATATTTAGTGTTAGCTGGAGAAAAATAATAACAAATTTACTAAAACACGCTCGAGTGAATAAGCGTAATATAGTGGTGAGTTTAGTAGCCTGTGATGCATGTGGTTTTCTTCCTATTCTTGACAAAGGTACAGGGAAAAACCGTCTTAACTTTATATATTAGATAAAAAAATTAAAAATGCTGATAGCTTCACTGTTTTAAATATGTGTATTTATATATATATATATATGTGTGTGTTTGTGAAAAAAAAAATAAATAAATATATATATATATGTGTATGTATACATTGTATTAAGGGTGAAACTATTTAATTTGTTCCACCATTATATGTCTTATTTGCTCCAACTTGTGTCTATCCGTCACACCTCTGCATTGTATTGCCTTCTAAGTATCACATTTATATATATATATATATATATATGACACACACTCAGTGTTCAGTATAAATTTGATAATTATTTGCTATTCATTTCAGGGTCACTAATCATATATTGTCCTTATAAGTCATCAAATTATATGCATTCCATTCATTATTTTAATCCTTTCATCATATTCATCATCATTTAATTATCAGTCTGTCCATTTATATAACCGTTATCCTTGATAAGTATTGACTCAATAGTAAACCAAAAAAAAGTTGTTGCCTGTGAAACATCCAATAACTGTAAATTATTGTTTGACAGCAAGATGTTTAATTTTTTAAAAGATTGTATGAATTACAAAAAAATAAAATGTTGCTGAGCTTTGGCAGAGGTATAAACTCTACCGAGTGCCATTCTAATTTAATATTTTTCCCAATTTTTACATGGATTTGTTTTCCTTCCTGTGACACAATGTGGCCACTCCTTCTTCACTGTTAAATGGAATCTACTTATTGTATGATCATCCTGGTACTTAGTAGATCGTTCACTTTTTCTTACAAAAGAAACTAACCGAATGCAAACAATGTTTACTTATCTATGCAGAATATGCAAACAATTTCCTCACATGTTCATCCTGAAGATATTTTCCTGCTTAAGTTTGAAATAGCATTTTTGTTGGTTTGTCACATTTAAGTTTGAAATAGCATTTTAATCGGTAAAAGTGCAGGTTCGAAAATATCCGTTCTTGTTTCCTGAAAAAAATATCCATTGCGAAATGGAATGATCTCTTAATCCTGTAAGGTTGGAAACATCTGAATGCACTTAGAGGCAAGGATGCGCCCACTATCTGGTGTATGTCAATGCACGCAATTAAAATCCATTATAGGATCAGGAAGAGTCACCATCTGCCAAATAAAGAATTTTTGTTT
>CAUVYP010001020.1:72500-75000 GCA_963556195.1 Sepiola atlantica | reverse complement strand
TACCAAAATCGTATAGCTGCCACCAAACCGCTCCTTAACAAAAATCAGATGTTGAAGAGGCTACGATGGGCAACTGGTCATCAAACCTGGACTACAGACGAATGGCGGCGTGTGATCTTTTCAGATGAGTCTCGATTTTGTATTTCTTTCGGCGACCAAGGGCCACGTGTTTGGCGAAGATCCACGGAACGGTATAACCAAGAATGCGTCAAGAAGTCTGTGAAGTTCCCGCAGTCTTGCATGGTTTTGGGCTGTATGAGTGCTAAGGGTGTTGGTAATTTCTGCTTCATCAAAGGAAATGTAAACGCAACAGTGTACCAAAATATCATGGAAGCTAATTTACTGTAAGTGCTGGATTATCAGTTTGACAGTGACGCCACATACATCATTTTTCAACATGACTTGGCACCGACACACTCTGCCAAGTCCACAACTTCCTGGCTCCGAGAACAATCGATCCCTGTTCTTGAATGGCCGGCGAACTCGCCAGATTTTAACGTTATTGAAGTCTTGTGGGATCAGATGAAGAGGAAGCTTCGCAAAGAAAAGCCTACTACCCTTGCAGCCATGAATATTGCAATACAGAACACATGGGATTCGGTGTCTACACAGATTTGCGAGAAGCTTGTTGATTCCATGCTCGGCGAATTGATGCTGTTATCAAGGCAAAAGGTGCTGCTACTAAATATTGATTAATTTTTATCTGTATTTAAGTTAATAAAAAAAACTATTTTGTTTTCTTTAGCTGTCTTGTTCTATTATTTTGAAACGCAAAATATTGAAAAACTGACATTGCAATTGATATGAAAAAAAGTTTCTATCGTAAACCAACTATTTCCGTTAGTTTAGCATTAAAGGAATATTTTAGCACCAATTACATCTCACAGATTGTCCTCAATAAGAATGAGAGATTATGATTAAATTACTTGCAAAATCTTTTTAAACACATACATTTTTTGAGTTTGAGATTACTCAACGAATAATGTTCTATTAAATTGAAACGTTGAATTTCCTAATGTGACAATAAACTACTCTGTGACAATCAAGTCTGATATATGCAAATATGACAAATGATTAAAAATAGTTGTAATTGTTATTTACATATAGAATAGTTCGCCTACACAATTTAAAAGCCGAAAATTATCTCAAACAGAATGATTTTTACAGTTTTATACATATGTTCTATTTTTTTGACCAGTACGAGTATACATATATATATATATATGTATACATATATATATACATACATATATATATACATACATATATATATATGTATACATATATATATATATATATATATATATATACATATATATATATATACATATATATATATATATATATACATATATATATATATATATATATATATATATATATATATATGTATACATATATATATATATGTATACATATATATATACATACATATATATATATGTATACATATATATATATATGTATACATATATATATACATATATATATATGTATACATATATATATATATATATATATATATATGTATACATATATATATATATATGTATACATATATATATATACATACATATACATATATATGTATACATACATATACATATATACATATATGTATACAAATATATACATATATATATATGTATACATATATATATATATATATAAATACATATACATATATATATATATAAATACATATACATATATATGTATACATATATAGAGATATAAATGTATATATACATATATATACAGACATAAATGTATATATACATATATATATACATATATATATATGTATACATATATATATATATATAAATACATATACATATATATATATATAAATACATATACATATATATGTATACATATATAGAGATATAAATGTATATATACATATATATACAGACATAAATGTATATATACATATATATACAGACATAAATGTATATATACATATATATACAGACATAAATGTATATATACATGTATATATATATATATGTTTACATATATATATATATGTATGTAGACATATATATATATATATATATATATATACATATATATATACATATATATATATGTAAACATATATATATATATATATACATATATATATATATATATGTAGACATATATATATACATATATATATATTTAGACATATATATATATATACATATATATATTGTGTGTATTTAGGCAGCATATTTTCATTTAGGCAAACATTATTAAATAACACGGAGTGATTTTGTTTGATACGACTTTTTTTATTTTTTCAATTTTCTGAATTGTCCATCTAATGTTTCGGTCAAATCGATGTAAATATTATCCATGGGTTACTTGTTCCATTCTTTTTTTTTTCTTGCAACTACTTTCGATTTGAATCGTCAAATCATCTTCAGGCGGTATTAGTTTCAGTGTCTTTACAAATTATGACTTTACTGTTGTGCTCATTTTTGAATTATAACGGCAAGTAGTTTATAAC
>CAUVYP010001020.1:30000-67500 GCA_963556195.1 Sepiola atlantica | reverse complement strand
TAAGAATACCATGCGAGGATTGAAAATGATGAAGAATATCATGAGAGGATTGAAAATGCTGAAGAATACCATGAGAGGATTGAAAATGATGAAGAATACCATGAGCGGATTGAAAATGATGAAGAACATCATGAGACGATGTAAAATGATGAAGAATATCATGAGAGGATGGAAAATGATGTAGAATATCATGAGAGGATTGAAAATGCCGAAGAACACTATGAGGGGATTGAAAATGATGAAGAACACTATGAGGGGATTGAAAATGATGAAGAATATTATGAAGGGGTTGAAAATGATGAAGAATACAATGAGAGGATTGAAAATTCTGAAGAATACGATCATGGGATTGAAAATGATGAAGAATATCATGAGACTATGTAAAATGATGAAGAATATCATGAGAGGATTGAAAATTATGAAGAATATCATGAAAGGATTGAAAATGATGAAGAATATCATTAGAGGATAGCAAATGATTAAGAATACCATGAGAGGATTGAAAATGATGAAGAATAAAATGATGGAATTGAAAATGATAAAGAATTTCACGGAGATTAAAAATCATGAAGAATATCATGAGAGGATTGAAAATGATGAAGAACATCGTGAGAGGATTGAACATGATAAAAAATATCATGAGGGGATTGAAAATGATTAAGAACATCATGAGAGGATTGAAAATGATCAAGAATATCATGAGAGGGTTGAAAATGATGAAGAATACAATGAGAGGATTGATAATGCTGAAGAATAACATGAGAGGATTGAAAATGATTACGAATACCATGAGAGGATTGAAAATGATGAAGAATACCATGAGAGGATTGAAAATAATGAAGAATACCATGAAGAGGATTGAAAATGATGAAGAATACCATGAGAGGATTGAAAATAATGAACAATACCATGAAGAGGATTGAAAATGATGAAGAATATCATAAGAGGATTGAAAATAGTGAAGAATACCATGAGAGGATTGAAAAGTATGAAACATATCATGAGAGGATTGAAAATGATGAAGAACATCATGAGAGGATTGAAAATGATTAAGAATACCATGCGAGGATTGAAAATGATGAAGAATATCATGAGAGGATTGAAAATGCTGAAGAATACCATGAGAGGATTGAAAATGATGAAGAATACCATGAGCGGATTGAAAATGATGAAGAACATCATGAGACGATGTAAAATGATGAAGAATATCATGAGAGGATGGAAAATGATGTAGAATATCATGAGAGGATTGAAAATGCCGAAGAACACTATGAGGGGATTGAAAATGATGAAGAACACTATGAGGGGATTGAAAATGATGAAGAATATTATGAGAGGATTGAAAATAATGAACAATACCATGAAGAGGATTGAAAATGATGAAGAATATCATAAGAGGATTGAAAATAGTGAAGAATACCATGAGAGGATTGAAAAGTATGAAACATATCATGAGAGGATTGAAAATGATGAAGAACATCATGAGGGGATTGAAAATGATGAAGAACATCATGAGGAGATTGAAAATGATGAAGAACATCATGAGAGGATTTAAAATGTTGAAAAACACCATGAGGGGATTGAAAATGATGAAGAACACCATGAGGGGATTGAAAATGATGAATATCATGAGGGGATTGAAAATGATGAAGAATATCATGAGGGGATTGAAAATGATGAAGAATACTATGAGGGGATTGAAAATGATGAAGAATATCATGAGAGGATTGAAAATGATTAAGAATATTTATGATACATGATACATATCTATGACACAGGATAGATATCCATGATACATATCCATGATCCATGATACATATCCATGATACATATCCATGATACATAGATACATATCCATGATACATTATACGTATCTATTATACATGATACATATCCATGATATATATCCATGATACATATCCATGATACATGATACATATCCATGATACATATCATGATACATATCCATGATACATGATAGATATCCATGATACATATCCATGATACATATCCATGATACATATCCATAATACATATTTACGATACATATCGATGATACATATCCATGATACATATACATGATACATGATACATATCCATGATACATAATACATATCCATAATAAATATCAATGACAAATGATACATATCCATGATACATATCGATATATATATATATACATGATACATATCTATGATACATGATACATATCCATGATACATATATATGATACATCATACATATACATGATACATATCAATGATACATATCATGATACATATCCTTTATACTATGATACATATCCTTGATACATGACACATATCCATGATACATATCCTTGATACATGATACATATCGATGATACCTATCCATGGTACATGATACATATCAATGATACATATACGAATCAGTGATACATGATACATATCAATGATACATATACATATCAGTGATACATGATACATATCAATGATACATATCCAAGATACATGATACATATCCATGATACATGATACATATCTATGATACATAATAATGATACATGATACATATATATGATACATGATACATATATATGATATATGTTACATATCTATGATACATATCCATCATACATCATACATCATACATATACATGATACATATACATATCAATGATACATATCCATGATACATATACATATCCATGATACATGATACATATACATGATACATATCCATGAAACATATATATCCATGATACATATACATATCCATGATATATATCTATGATACATAACACATATCTATGATACAGTATACATGATACATACCTATGATACATATCCATGATACATGCCCATGATACATATCCATGATACATGTCCATGACACATGTCCATGATACATATCCATGATACTTATACATATCCATGATACATATCCATGATACATGATACATATCCATGATACATATGCATATCCACAATACATGATATATATATACCTATACATGATACATATCCATGATACGTATACATGATACATATCCATGATACATATCCATGATACGTATACATGATACGTACACATGATACATATACATGATACATATCGATGATTAATATCCATTTTTTTCAACGTTAATCAGTAGTAATTTGGAAATTATCCAATGTATTTATGTAATAACTTCATAAAAATGCTTACTCACTAAACATGCTCCATAATCCCTTGCCGAATGTACCGTTCTTGCCCTAAATTGTGTCCGGTTGTATCAGGTCATCCCATAACTTCTGTCCGGATGCATCAATAACAACATAGGAAGGTAACCGGTTAGAGTGATGTCAGTAGTTCTCAGGAGGCCTACTTGATTTGAAGTAATATAGGTGCTTCTGAAGTATAACGGTCTCTAGAAATATTGGTGCTTCTAAAGTATAACGGTCCCACAGGAATGTTGATTCTAAAGTATTACGGTCAACAGGAATGTTGGTGCTTCTAAAGTATAACGGTTCCTAGAAATATTGGTGCTTCTAAAGTATAACGGTCCCTCCCCAGGAACGTTGGTGCTTCTAAAGTATAACGATCCTTAGACATATTAGTGCTTCTACAGTATAACGGTCCCCACAAATGTTGATGCTTTTAAAGTATGACGGTCCCCCAGGAATGTTGGTGCTTCTAAAGTATAACGGTCCCTAGAAATATAAGTGCTTCTCCAGTATAGGGACCAGGGGTGCTTCTACAGTATAGGACCCAGCACCAGGGGTGCTTCTAAATTTAGGACCCGGAGGCTTCTGCAGAATAAGGACAATGGTTGCTTCTCCAGTATAGGGACAAGGGGTGCTTCTCCAGTATGGGGACCAGGAGTGTTTCTACAATATAGGACCACGTACCGGGGGTGCTTCTACAATATAGGACCCGGAGGCCTATGAAGAATAGGGACCATGGGTGCTCTGCAGTATAGCGGCCAGGGGTTCTTCTACAGTATAGGACCCAGCACCAGGGGTGCTTCTACAATATAGGACCCAGAGGCTTCTGCAGTATGGTTCTTTGATATGACCGAGGCACCTCGGAATTTTTTTTTCTTTCTTTAACTGAAAATATTTCTATGTATGGGGAAGGGTAAAAAAAAAATTTTCTTTCGAGGGGGTTTAAATTTTTTTATTTCTTTTAAATTAAAAATATTTCTAAGTATGTGGGAGGATGAAAAAAAAAGTTTTCTTGGGTGGTGCTAAAAAAATATAGTATGCGCACTAGGGCGGCGATAGGTACGAATATAGTATGCGCACCGGGCCGGCGATAGATATATACATAGTATGTGCACTGGAGTGGCAATAGGTACGTATATAGTAGTGCATAGGGGTGCCGATAAGTACGTATTTAGCATTCACACCGGGGTGGTGATAGGTACGTATTTAGCATTCGCACCGGGGCGGCGATATGTACATATTTAGTATTCGCACTGAGGCAGCGATATGTAGTATGCACACTGGGTCGTCGATAGGTACGTATATAGCATGTGCACCGAGCCGGTGATAGGTATGTATTTAGAATGCACTCCGGGGCGGCGATAGGTACGTATATAGCACGCGCAACGGGGCGGCGATAGGTACGTATATAGATCGCGCAAAGGGGCGGCGATAGGTACGTATATAGCACGCGCAACGGGGCGGCGATAGGTACGTATATAGCATTCGCACTGGGGCGGCGATAGGTACATATTAAGCATTCACACCGGGGCGGCGATAGGTACGTATTTAGCATTCAGGGGTGGCGATAGTTACGTATATTGCATGTGCACATGAGCGGCAAAAAGTATATATATAGCATGTGCACCGGGCCGGTGATAGGTATGTATTTAGCATGCGCTCCGGGGCGGCGATTGGTACGTATACAGCACGCGCAGCGGGGCGGCAATAGGTACATATATATAACGGGCACCAGGGCGGCGAAAGGTACGTATTTAGCATTCGCACCGGGGCAGCGATAGGTACGTATTTAGCATTCACACCAGGGCAGCGATATGTACATTTTTAGTATTTGCATTGGGGCAGTGATAGGTACTTATGCAGTATGCACACTGGGGCGGCAATAACTACATATTTAGCAGAGGTACAGAAATAGAAGTTTTAATATAAAGATGTTACACACGCGATTTTTCTTCAATTATATGTTTTTATGACCCCGAGCAACGCCGGGTAGCCCCGCTAGTCTAATATATAAAAGAATTAAAACAAAATTATATTATCTATCATATAAAGGGGAAAAGTATATATGTATGTATGTATGTATGTATGAAAAAGGCTCCGAAGATACTGGACAGACCCATAAAGTTGACATTTTCTGAATCCTATATCTTCCGGGTCCATAATATCGAAAAATTGGAAAAAGACATCTATTTCTTTGTGCCGAACCGACACGGAACTTCTCGGGGAGTGGGGTACCAAATTTCAGCGTTTTCCCCCATTGTACGCATGCATGCCGAGCCCCGATTTTAAACGGTTTACGTGACCTATTTTTCATCAGTTTTTATTCACTGTCCGTTTGGCCTGATGGATAATGATGAAGGACCACAACCTCGTGGTTGATAGTTCGATCCCCACCAACTCCCAGAATTTTGGTTTTTAACCGTGACCTAAATATACATCGAAGGGGGGGGGGATTACCAGGAAGACAGAGTTAGTACTTACTTTTACACCGGGCAATGGAAAGAGGGAGGTAGAGAGGGGGCGACTGGGGGAGACAAACTTTTGCCTGCAGAGGGAGGGGGGTCAAACGTCAGGTTATGGAATGAGGGAGCGAGCAGGGAAGACACAGCTTTTGCCCGGGGAAGAAAGAAAGAATTACACTTTTGCCTAAGGGAGGGGGAAGAGCCCTGGACAACGCCGGATACCCCTGCTAGTCATATATATAATCTAATATATAAAATTAAGTTAACCATATTTTTTACTTTAAATCTAAATATCTGTCCTAAAATCTAAATATTTCATTTAGAATAGTCATTTCCTTTTCGTTAAAATGTGTTAAAATGTTAAAAAAAAAAGAAAAAAATTGTAATCAAATCATAAATTTCTGTAAATCAAATTGTAATTTCTTTGCAAATACAATTTTATTCGTGCTTAGAATATTTTTTGCAGAGAATACATCTTTCTTTTCTGTAGCAATTACAGATGGAAGCTTTCTTCATATCAGCAGATTTTGCTATCATTACAAAATAATTATACTGATACATTCTTTCATTTTATAACACTATAACTGATGAAAAGTGATTTGAAAAGAAATAGGTAATCATTTTTAAGATCGAAATAGGCCATGTGACACATCATTAATAAACAGTGTTTTCATTCCTAAGCATAACTCAAATAATGTAAGGGAGATAACTCCTATTTTAGATTTAATAATATAATAAGCATATCTACCTTACAACTAAAATGCTATTTCTTATCCTGATGAGTTTAAACATGTGCAAACAAATCAAAATGTAAAAACTAAAATATATTTATAATAAAAGATTTATTGCTTCCAGATGAGTGTGTTGCTTGCACACACTGATCTTTTACAGAAGTGAGAAACACACACACACACTCTCTCTCTCTCTCTCTGAGAAAGTCGATCTTCCTCCCTTTCTCACCAGATGATTGACTTAGCATTTGCTTTGTTAACGGCTTTTGAACAGGTTGTGCTTTTCATCAGCAAAACACAAACTGACACATAAGTAAGGCAAAACTTTATGTACGGCCTTCATCGTTTTTTTTTTGTTCATTTTTTCCATTCCCTTTGAAGAATTGTTCTGGCAAACAGGCAACGTTTGAAAAGAAAAGAAACATTTTTTTTTTTTTAATTTTTTTTTTAACTCGAAGAAACTTGAAAATAAGAATAAAAAAAGACTTTTTGTCAAATCCTTTTTCCTGCATGGAAAACAAATTCAGCAAAAATGATGGCTTTTTCAAGAAATTCAATTATTTTCTTTGACTTTTCGTAAACTTATCATCCAGGAAAAATGAGGCTTAGAATGAATATCAGATTCTTTTTCAGCACTAAAACATTGACCTATTCTAATAGTTTGAAGATAACATTTTCACCCTATTTGGTCAGACTTGATTTTTATATATAAACAAAAAACTGGTAGATCTAAGTTTTCCCAAACACTGGATTTAACCTGATTTCAAATACATATCAGGCTGGTAAATATTCAAAAATTGGATTACAAATTATAAATAAATAAAATGACAGATCAGAGTTGTATCATGATGTCAACTTCAGAACAAAAGAAATCTTAAATATGTTTCTGGAAACATACTTGAACAAATTCAAGTTGACACATAAACATCCCATCTTCAAAGTCAATTACCAGATGAAAACCATAGAATATTAAAGCGAAAATTCATGCCTTTAAAAAATGTTCAAAAACGTACTAGAAGCATTAATGGCGATATGAAGGGGATATATGCCAAAACTGGATTCTCAAAAAACTTCAAAAGTCAAATGTCAAAAAAAAATTGCATGCATATGTTATGGTGCCGTACCTACCTACTAAGAACTAATGGACTCGTCCACCTTATAAATACGGGAAGCACGTGACACTTGTTCTCTTCTTCCCAGGCAAACCGGCAATGCCGGTTGAGAGCAACATCTCCTTGTATCTCTTTCTTTCTATTATATAATTTATACCTTTGTTCATTTAAACCATGTGTTCCTGTGTCATTCATTCAGCTTTACCCAGGTCCACAACAAATGGCGACGAGGCAATTCGAACTCTTGGGTCAAAAAACTGAAAATACCACGTGAAAATGCACTCACACAATTAATGCAGGAAACCGCACGCATAAAAAAAACAAAAAACAAAAAAAAACAAATGTTTTTGCCGTATGGTCGAGAGAAGAAAAGAGAACTCAACTGAAAAAAAAAAAACACGTTGAATTCTTAAGTGCGAGAAAATTGTTTTCTTTTAAGAAAAAGAAAACTGAAATAGATATGTGCTCTAAGTTTTAAAACTGCTTATCGAAAAAAAAAAACAGCTTGAAATTGGGTGCGCGTTCCTTTAGTTTGGGAAAACTAGTTAAAAAAAAAAACAAATAACAAAAACAACTGAAATTGAATGCGCGTTTTTTCTCTGGGTTGGAAAACTAACAAACAAAAAAAAAAGAAAAAAGAAATACCGAACACCAAGATTAAGCGAGTATTGTTTTTTTTAGACGAACACACACACAAAAAAAAAAATGAAACCGACACCACGTGCTTCATTTTAAAAACAGATAAGAAACAAAAACATGAAATGAACACACGTGCGTTACTCCATAAAAAAAATGACGCACGATAAAAAAAAAAGGTCAGTTTTATTTTCTCTCTCTCTTTTCCGACTTGTACTGAAATATTTTAAAATGCAGAAAGAATTAATTGTGAAACAGATTTTTTTTTTCTCTTCGTTAAAATTAAAAACGTGTATAAGAAAAGAACATTACATAATCTTTTCATAACTAAAAGGGCGTCTTGCAAACGCTAATTTAAAGAAAAGAACTTCTTATAAATTCATTAAATAACGAGAAAATATTAATTTTCAAAATAAAAAAAATAAAGAAATAAGTGAATATACGCGTATATAGAGAAAAGGAAAAGTTTCATAATCTTTTCATAATTAAAACGGCGCCTAGCAAACGCTAATTTAAAGAAAAGAACTCTTATAAAATCATAAGATAATGAGAAAATATTAATTTTCTAAATAAAATCAGAAACTAAATGGTTGAATATGGAAGATATTAAGTCTATAATCGCCGAACTAACGAAATTCCAAATCTCCCAGCAACAACAAACTGAGGAAAGATTTCAAAAGCTTTTATTACAACAGAACCAAAATATTTTATTACACAAAAAGGAGTATGATGAAAGATTGGAATTTCTGATACAAACAATATCGCGCAGTGACCAAAAAAATGAAAAAGACGACACGTTTTCGCAGAACGAAATTTGGAACAGTATTGATAATTACTCATACACGGAAAATAATACATTTGAAGAATATTTCCGAAGATATGAAGACCTATATAAAATTGACTGCGGTGGTTGGAGTGATGCGAAGAAGCTACGCCTCCTTCTTAGAAAACTAAATACCACAGAACATACCAAATTCGTGGATTTCATTTTGCCTCGGAAAACCAGCGAGCTAACTTTCATAGAAGCGGTTGGTTTATTGACAGAACTGTTTAGTCCAAGAACTACACTATTCCACAAACGATGGAAGTGCATGAACCTGGTAAAGAAAGACGAGGAAGATTACGCTACTTTTGCATCGATAGTGAACAAGCATTGTGACGATTTTAGACTAGCTGAATTAAGTGCAGATAATTTCAAGTGTCTAATTTTTGTACAAGGTTTAATCTCAGGAAATGACACGGAGATAAGGCGTAGAGTTCTAAATAAATTAGAGAATGAACCAAGCCTTACGCTGCAAAAGTTGGCTGAGGACTGTCAAAGATTTGTAAATGTAAAACAGGACTCAAAAGACATTGAATTGTCCGGCATTGCGCACATAAAAAAGGTACATCAAAAAACAAAAGCTCAACCTTATAGAAAAATAAGAAATAATAATTTTGATGTAACAAAGACAAACCAAACCAGTAAAAAAATAAATAAATTGCCACCAAGCCCTTGTTCACGCTGTGGTAATCCACATTGGTACAATGATTGCCCATTCCGTTTTAAAACCTGTATGAAATGCAAAAAAGTTGGACATAAAAGTTCGAACTGCAGAACGGGCAGAGGAAATAAAATGCGGATTCAAGCCACTAGGACAAAGAAGGAAACTTGCAGGAACATAAGAAAATATGTACAGGTGAAAATCCTGGATAAAAATATAAAATTGCAATTGGATTCTGGTTCAGACGTTTCCATTATAAATTTACATACATGGAGAAGATTAAATAAACCTACTCTATCAAGAACAAACAGGCTGGCAAGCACAGTTACTGGTGAAAGAATTACATTTGAAGGAGAATTAATCACAAATGTGTCCCTAATGGGAAATACTAAAAAACTCAAACTACTGGTACTGAAGGATTCGAATAATCTTTTTGGTTCAGATTTTATGCAGGCATTTGATTTATGGAAGTTGCCGATAAATACATTTTGTAAAAAAATAAATAGTCGCGCAACAGAATCGGAAAAACTACAACGAGAATTAAAAAACTCGTTTCCAGAGGTTTTTTCTGGCGGTCTTGGATGCTGCACTAAAATGACTGCAAAATTCTGTCTAAAAGAAAATGTACTGCCGGTATTTAGAAAAGAAAGGAAAGTACCCTTCGCCTCGATTGAAAAATAAACGCTGAATTAGACCGACTGGTAAAGATGGGTATTTTATCAAAAGTACAACACAGCCAGTGGGCAGCACCCACGGTTTATGTAAAGAAAAAATCTAATGAGATTCGTGTATGTGCAGATTTTTCAACAGGACTGAATACTGCCCTCGCGGACTATCACTACCCACTCCATACCCCGGAAGAAGTGTTTACAAGCTTAAATGGAGGAAGACTTTTTTCAAAAATAGACCTAAGTGAGGCATACCTACAAATACCGGTGGATAAAGATTGTTCTAAGCTGTTATGTATAAACACACATCGTGGTTTATATAAATTCGAAAGATTAGCGTTCGGAGTTAAGGTCGCGCCAGCCATTTTCCAACAAGTAATGGACACAATGCTGGGCGGACTCGATTTCGCAATAGCGTATCTTGATGACATCTTGATCAACAGCAAAGATATCGAACAACACCAAAAACATGTAAATCAAGTGTTTGCGAGAATCCAAGATTATGGGTTCAAAGTAAAAGAAGAAAAATGTGATTTTTTCCTGGAGGAAATAAAATATCTGGGTCATGTGATCGACAAGGACGGCAGAAGACCAGACCCAGAAAGGGCTACCGCAATAAAAAACATGCCGGCGCCAGAAAACGTCATGACATTACAGAGTTTTCTGGGCCTAGCAAATTACTACCAGGCTTTTATCCCAGAAATGCATAATTTGCGTGCTCCATTAAATGAGCTATTAAAAAAAGGTAAAGCCTGGGTATGGACACCTGAATGTCAGGATGCATTTAATAAAATCATAGAAAGACTTACGTCAGAGTTATTTCTAACACATTACAACCCAGAATTGGACATAATCGTAGCTAGCGACGCTAGTTCATATGGTTTAGGAGCATGTATCCTACACAAAATGCCTGATGGAACCCATAAACCCATTGCACATGCATCAAGGACCTTGCTCCCAGCGGAAAAACAGTATTCTCAAATCGAGAAAGAAGCCCTAGCAATAATATTTGCAGTAACAAAGTTTCACCGATACATACATGGTAGACAATTTACCTTACAGACAGACCATAAGCTGCTAATTACAATTTATGGATCTAAAAAAGGCCTACCTGTATATACAGCTAATAGACTACAAAGATGGGGAACTATCTTATTAAACTACAACTTTAAAATGCAACATTTGCATTCAAATAAAATCTATCATGCAGATGGATTGTCGAGATTAGTGCCAAAACAGAGAGAGACTCTAGAAGACACAGTGATTGCGTCTCTTCAAACAGAAGGAGATTTTAAAGAGATTTTGTGCAACGCAGTGAGAGAGCTCCCGGTGACACTATACGAGATAAAAAAAGAAGCTCAAGAGGATGAATTTATCACCAGAACAAAAATGAAATTGGTAGATAAGGATTTACATGCGGCAAAGAGTTTCTTACTCTGTGATGACGTACTCATGCATAACGAAAGGGTGGTCATCCCAGAAAAACTACGAAAGCAAATTCTGAAAGAATTTCATGTTGGCCATCCAGGGATAACCAGGATGAAGGGGTTAATGAGGAGTTTTGTGTACAGCCAGGTATGGACAATGACATTGAAAAAGCAGTAAAGCTTTGTAAAGGCTGTGCCTTAGCGGCAAAAGCACCGCATATAAAGCATAGCCCATGGCCAAAGCTGGTGATACCAGATCAGGCTGCCCTGTGGCTCCCTGAGACGAAATTCACCTACATTGACGTTTTTTTTTTTTTCTTTTTTTTTTTTGTAAAACTTAATTATGTTCTACAAAACCAAAAACAAAAACAACAGCCCCTCTCCCTTTCTCCCTCCCCTTTTTTATTTTATTTTTAGAACTTGAAGCATAAATCTTTTACTATAATGACCAGATTCGGCATTAAATAACCCAAAAAGGGTTGATATGCCGTAAAACAAAACTACCAAACCAAAAACGATGATTAAACATTTGAAGATATAAAGAACTTGAAGCATAAAAACTTTTACTATAATAACCAGATTCGGCATTAAATAACCCAAAAAGGGTTGATATGCCGTAAAACAAAACTACCAAACCAAAAACGATGATTAAACATTTGAAGATATAAAGAACTTGAAGCATAAAAACTTTTACTATAATGACCAGATTCGGCATTAAATAACCCAAAAAGGGTTGATATGCCGTAAAACAAAACTACCAAACCATGGCCAAAGACCGACCGTCCGTGGGAAAGAATTCACGTGGATTTCGCGGGACCATTGGAAGGATTTTACTACTTAATCGTAGTCGACAGTTTTTCAAAGTGGCCCGAGGTACTACGTTGCAAGAGTCCCACGTCAGAGGTTACGATAAGATTCCTACATGAACTATTTGCCCGTTTTGGGGTAGTGGATTGTTTGGTGAGTGATAATGGGACACAGTTCACGTCATCAGATTTTGAGGAATTCTGCGCGACGTTTCAAATCAGACATATAACGACGCCCCCGTATCATCCTAGGTCAAACGGCCAGGCGGAACGCTTCGTAGACACATTAAAAAGAGCATTAAAAAAGGCCGGTGATACTCCTAAGGAGAAGGCTTTACAACAATTCTTACAAGTATATAGAATTACAAAAAACATGAACATAACATCATCATTATCCCCCGCAGAGATGATGTTTGCGCGGAATGTGAAGTCCGTGTTTGATAAATTATTACCTAAACATAATAATTATGACCGAATCTCTACGGTACCGAAGAAAAAATACAACCCAGGAGATAGGGTATATTTTAAGATGTTCAAAAACAATGCATCGTTCTGGGAACCCGGTACAATTGAAAAGAGGATCGGATCGATGGTCTATATCATAAAAGGACCACGGTTCTCGCATAAGAGACATTTAAATCAGATCAGAAAAAGACTGTCAGATGACACTGACAGCGCCCCACAAGGAGAAGACGTGATGGACGTGATATATGACACCCTCAACTTACCAGCACCCCAGGTAGTCACACGTAAACGACAACCAAAAAGAAAACGAATGGCTCCGGACTACCTAGAGATAGATCCGAAAAGGAAACGTTATTAAGACTCCTGAGGAGGTAAGGCTTGGAAGGGGGGTGTTATGGTGCTGTACCTACCTACTAAGAACTAATGGACTCGTCCACCTTATAAATACGGGAAGCACGTGACACTTGTTCTCTTCTTCCCAGGCAAACCGGCAATGCCGGTTGAGAGCAACATCTCCTTGTCTCTCTTTCTTTCTATTATATAATATATACCATTGTTCATTTAAACCATGTGTTCCTGTGTCATTCATTCAGCTTTACCCAGGTCCACAACAGCATATCAAAAAGGTTCCCTGAAAAAGCTCATCAAAGATCAAAGCAAACTCAGTCAAAATAATATAAAAACCGAAATGCCTTTCACATTGGCAGATTTTTCAAACTTAGGGCAGACAATTTAATAATTATTATTATAAATGATTGTCAAAGGAAGACAACAAGCCTAAGATCGATTATAATTTTATAGATAAAAATCAAAAGCTAAAAAAATTTAAGAAATTTTACCAAGAATAAAGTAAAACATAAATAAATTGAATTTTTACAAATTTCAAGTTAAAATTAAATAAAAAATTTAATTGCTATTTAGATGTTAATAATTAAAAAATCTATTATATTAAGTAATCATTCTCTTAAAACAAATTTTTTAATTTAATCTACATAAATTACTATAATTTATAAACAGCCCACCTGTATATAAATTTTATACATACATGCATATACATATATAATAATACACAGACATAGATACGTTCAGATATATACACACATTCACACACACACATTATATATATACATATATATATATATATATATATATATATATATAGTGTGTCAAGAAATCCATAAAGTGCTCCATCGCAGAGAAGTGAGAGCTAATATAATTTATTTGAAAACTATATATTACATATTTCAGAAACGTACCACGGTTTCATCCAGAAGGCCTGACTTTTTACATTAAAAAAAAATCTCTATGCTCAGTGGAATCATCGGTGTTCTGAATGAGTTGAAACCACAATGAGAAATGGTGTTATATTGATCAAAAACCGGGCATTCCCAGAAAGTCTCTCTAGAAAAAATATATTGGTTGGGAATTAATTGAGTTTTATTTTATTTATCATTTATAGTTTTTATTTTATTCTAGTAAGTGTTTTATTTATTTATTCTCTTGAAGTTTGGTATTTTTAATTTTATTAAAGATGCTGTTTGTAGATCGTAAAAGATAATGGTGTTTTTGAAAGTGAAAATACAAAGGGAGGGTGAATACGTTGTTTAAAGGTTGTAATATTGAAGTCTCTTTTTGATGGTGATACCGGGTTTTAATTTATGTATCGGATTTATTATTTATTTTATTTATAGTTTTGTGTTTTATTTACTTATTTATAATGATTTGTTTCATATTTAAAAGGATCATCTTGAATGAAAATAAAGGGAGCTAGTGTCTGATATGTACCGTTAAAAACGGTGCATTGTTGACATGTTTATTTTAAAATAAGTACTGTGTTAGGATTGAAATAGTATATGGGGTTTAATCATAGTTGAGTTATATTAAAATTGATTTAATTATTTATGATGGGTGTTGTCTGTTCTACTGCTTCAAAAGTGTGTTTATATTTAGCCATAACTCAGTGGTATGATTTATTGATTAGGCTCTGGGTGGGATGCGTTAAATTCTTTATTTTTTTATTATTATTTTTTTATATTTTTTGTTTATTATTTATAGATTAGTATTTTCCCAAAATTTATTTTTATAAAACATTTATGTAATAATTTTATTTTCGAATCTTTTTCTCATCAAGCATACTACTACACACATTTTGAACACAGTTTCCCTCTCCCTCCTCTTTCACTAGCCTCTCAAAATCCATGCTACACCTCACTACAACAAAAATCTCAGCCCCTTTCACCTGGGGAAGGGGAGCAGTTTTGGTCCGAAACCAACACAAAGAAAATCAATGTCTCACCACCCAAGAAATATGACTGAGGCGCCATCGGTTTATGGGTGAGCGTTCATTTCTGACACAGCAGCCTAGCAAAAATAGACGACCGTAGGGAGACTATTTTGCTAATATATATATATAATATCAAGGGTTTCAGAAAAAATTAATTTCTCATATACCGAAAAAAAAATCATAATACTATCCTAAATAAAAACACTTTGATAGTGTTTTACTCCACCATGTCAAATTTAGTCTAATTAATAATAAGCTCCAACAAAACCCCAAAAATTAAAGAACCAACACTAACTTATATACAATCAGATAACTGTGACTGTCGGATCAAAAATTCTTGCCCATTGCAGAATGACTGTATACATGTGATGAATAGTTGTATCGTTAAAGAGCAAATACCCCCATTGATTGTAAGTATCCTCCTTTCTCTTAATAACTCCAATTCTACAGATAGCCAATTCATAAGCACAGCAGTTCTCCCTCAAAAATAACGATAGCCATAATTCAATGGTTCCTGTTGGTTTAACGGTTTCCAGCTACACCTATGAATAACTCTCTTTAATGTACACATGAACCCACTTCAGTTAACCTGATCTAATCCCTCTGCTCCCACCTGAAACACCAACCACACCTTTAGATTTCCATCTCCTGACCAAACTACCAGCTTATCCTCAACCACTCCAACATCACACTATTCCTGACAATAATAATAATATTAACAACAATAACCATAATAATTGTAATAATGGTTATAATAATAACAATAATAATGATAATACCTCTAACTACAGATATAAAACATACACATATATTGGCTCCTCCTCTACTCTAATAAAGAAGTGTATCTCCAACCACACTAAAAAGACCCTACATCGCTTGCGACTCTTATGAAAACCCTCAACAACAGAGGCATCCTCGTACATTTTGAATTGGTCTATTTTGAAAAAAATCTACCTCACTGTTATACAATATTATATAATAATATTGATAACTCGACCTCTACATAACTCTTTCTAACTTATATTACTTATGGTCCTTCCATATCTATGTTTTACTATCTCTTTTCTCTCTTTTTAAGTTCTCCTGTAGTACCCCTTCAGTCTATCCGAATATATATTTTAAAGAATATAATATCCATTTTAAAGAAGTTCCTCAGAACTCTATACAGTTCTTCTATTTTCTTCTACTACTTTCCCTCTTCTCCTACCTTCCCTCAACCCTTACATAATTTTTAACCCTTCCTATGTATGGATTAGCTTAAGTCTCGAGAATTAAATTTCAACCCTATTTCTTGTACCTTTTGTCTGAGCCACTTCCTAGCCCTAGTTATCATCAATTGTTTTTAACTTAATCCTGTCAAATGCCATACCCTTATACACTCTACTTTTATTTTTTATTAAACATTTCTTTTCTTTCCCTCTCCCCTTCTTTTTTCCTCCTCTTCACACTGACACAATTATGTATTCTTCCCCCCCCCCACCTTATCAGCAATTCCTCTTAATATATATTAACTTCATATATGAATATAAATATTTTAAGCTTTACTTCGTCTTAACCCATAATTACTCTTAAATATAACATAACTTGTTCTCGAATTAATTTAATAAGATGATAGATATCTCCTTATTTTAATGGTTTATAAAATGTAAATTTTTAGAGGCTCTTTTAGACAAATTCTAAGATGAAATTCTTAGGATAAAAAATTTGTTTTAACCCTTGAGGCCTATTTAGTTTTATATTTTAATGTATAAATTTAATTTTCTATTTTTAAGATTTTTTGTTGAAATGGAGCGAAAGAAGAGCCGGTGGAGATCTCAGAAAAACGGACTCCTCCAAGGACCAGTCTTCGTTCCCATCCTTTTCAACATATATACCAATGACCAACCTGAATTTGATGAAATCTGTAGATTCATCTACACAGGTGATCTTTGTCTGACGACACAATTGAGTGACGACTTTTAGACACTCTCAATACCCTGACAGAGTATTACAAGAACAATGCACTCAACGTTAAGACAGGTATGTGCATTTAATCTCAACAACCATGAGGCAACCATAGAAATTCAACATCACCAGCAACAGCAAATGTCAGTTTTCCTGTCACACGAGATAGAACCCTTGAAGGAAGGTAAAGGAGGAGGTTAGGGTTAGACAGAGCCCTGTCCTTTCTGCTGAATAAAGGTAAAGGAGAAGGAGAAGGTTGCTACAAAGAGTCAATTGCTGACTAAAGTCGCTCATTCAAACTGGGGAGCTGACCTTAAAACCCTGGGTTCAACAGCATTAGCACTTTGTTACTCTGCCTCTGAATACTCTGCTGCAGTTTGAGCTGGATAGTACCATGCCTAATCAATCAACCCAGAACTAAATATTGCAAGCCGCAGAATCACTGAGACACTGAGACCACCACATTACCAGCGGTGTACAGATTGTCCATGTGAGAATCCAAAATCACAAACATGAAATCGATAGAATACACTATTTGGCTATGGACAACCAAGAGGAAGATTGGAATCTAGAAGCAGTTTCATTTTCATGCATTGACAGATATAATGATTGGAATAACTACTTGAACAAAGTTATCCAAGAATCTAGAGCACATCTCCCACATGGAACAGATCTCCCAAGGAAGGACTTGGTGACCCTGAACTGCGAAAAAGCAAAGGTTGGAAGGACAGCCAGCAACCTCCACAGATGGGGACCAGCAAAAACCAGCAACTGCCTTTGTGGAAATCCCAGACAGACAATGGGGCACATTTTCAGTGACTGTAGTGACAGACCAACTTGTACTAATCAAGATTTGATGTCCAACGATGGATGCAGTATTGAGATATGATGATGATGATGATGATGATGATGATGATGATGATGATGATGATGAGGAGGAGGAGGAGGAGGTCTCTCCTGGAGGCTGTAATGAAGACACAGGGTGGCTTCTTCAAGTGAGTTGTATTTGGCAAATGGGGAATTATTTTGACGGACAAACCAAATAATTTATTTTATTTGGAATTGAAATAAATTGTTTGTCACAGTAGTTTTCAGACTCACATAAAAAAAAGATATTCATAGGAAAATCAAATCTAATTTACATTATTTAATGTATATTGCTCAGTGTCATGTGTAGAGCCGGATTTAGTTCTGTAGACAGCCTCAGCACTTAGAAAATTATAGTAGCCATATTTATAAACTCTGCAAATTCTTTTTTTACACACAAATTTAAATAAAATTTATTATATGAAAAAGAATAAATAATTCATTCACTTGGAATATTTTCAATTAAAGAAGGAAACCCATGTCTGATTTCATGAACTTTATTTGAATTGTTTTTTTTTCTCTTTTGATTAGATTCTAGGAACTAACTGTATGCCCTAACCCTAACCTGTATGCACAAATTTGATTCCTTACATTGTACAGTTAATATGTTCAGTTTTTGTCGGCACCTCTTTTTTTTTTTAGTTCAGCTGCACATTATCATCAGGTCATGCTTGCACAGATATCTCTGACTCTGACTCTCTCTCTCTCTTCTCTCTCTCTTTCTCTCTCTCCTTCCATTCAGGAGATCTTCTATAACAACAAAGTTGGTCAATGAAATTCACACAGGCCAGCAATGTTCCTTCCTCTGACCTGCAAATCTAGTGCAATAGCTTGTAATGGTTTTTTGAATGACAGATGTTCTAAAATGAAACCTCATCAAAAATCTGTCACATTCAGATCCAGTCTGCATTTTCCAGGAAATGTTCAGGATGGCTTGTATCATGCGGGTGTAGATGTCGTCAAATTTGGCTTTAAGTTTTTTGGTGAGTGTCCAAGCTATAGGCGAGAATGGATTGAATGGCTGTTTGTGAGATATCTCATTTGATAGCATGTTTCCAGATTTCCAGATGATACATACTTATTTTGCTTCATGAGTAGATTCATCTGTTATTTAAAAGCATCTAAAAACACATGAAAAAATCTGTACATGTGTCAAAATGAGACATTTATCCACTGGTGAAAATGGCACAATTGCATTGAATAAAAACTAGCCAATAATAAATTTTCATGAGTTGGAGTGCACCTGAGTACACAAAGATTTCATTCATAACGTTGACTTAAAATTCTAATCTAAAAATAAAAAAACATTAGGAAAATATTGAATTATGCCCAACATTAATTTCTCAATGTGAATGAAAATTACTATTATTAAAATAGTACTTTTAATCTTCATTGAGAAAATTAATTTCATTCATTGGAGTGAAGAAGCAAATTTTTAGGGAGTGCATTAATTCATTGACTTAGACTGGTAAATATACTACCAGAGTACCTCTACTTCAAAAAAATTGCAACATTTTCTTTTTTGGTGGTTTTGTGCTAGGTTGGGTCTAGTCTAGAACATACTAAAAATTGGACAAGATCTGAGTATGGGAAAGTTTCAAATTTTGAATATAACTTGTTTTGGTTTACAAGTCATTTTACATTTACATGTGAAGCACTAACTCGGTCAGTTTTCATGATAAATCAATAAATCTTGGATTTTTACTTATTTTCAGGGTTAATCTTTCACATAAAAAGGTTACCAGTGATGCCAAATGGACCCTTATACCATATCTATGGGTACCCTAACCCCATCATTACATCCACATTGGTACCCATATCCCTAAACCCCTTATTGCACTTACCCAGGTTCACAGACAGGCATATGTGTGATTATTTTTATATGGGTACCAGTGGTGAATTATTACTTTCTTCAATTAATCAGGCCCCTTACCTCTGTATATAAATGAAATTATTTTATAGGGATTCCTGAGAAAACAACGGAAAAATCCAAAAAGACCACGTTTTACCCCATCAAAAACTGCCCTCACAAACAATTCACTAGCTCCATATACTAATACAAATATATTTTCAGGGTTAAACATGAGTTTAGACACCAGTAGAGAAAATTGTCCTTTATGCGAGAAAAAAAAAAAGGACTGTGATGAAACTGTGGTGTTTCAAGAAAAGAGTGCTGCAGGTGTCAACCGTGCAAGTATCGAAAGAGGTGTCAAAGTGATTGTTGAGGCCGGAACTAGTGTTCACATAAACTAAGAGGACATTGCTTTAGCCTAAAAAAAATATGATTCTGCTCGGCCAGTAAAAAGGGACGCTCATGTTTCTCTGGGACGATATGACAGTAAAACGCATTGCTTTTTCTATGGAACTGATACTACAAAAAAAGATTATGAACGAAAAAGTATGGGAAAGATTTGCTATGTGAAGACTGATGCATTTGCTCAAACTATCCTGGTTCATTGCAAAACAAGATGGGATGAGTGGGCTACTGTTGTTCAAGGTCAGATGAAATACTTTGGTGGTTTTCTATGCAATATTATCACTGCTAACAAGGATGTCAATGTTCAGGACCTTTTCAAAATCGGAAAAGACATTGAACAGAAGATGGATGGACAATCAGTTTTCTCCTACTCTCACAAATGGAGTTTGAAAGCAAAGACTTTAGCATCGAGCAAGAATGTCAAAGTTTCTGCAGATCGTAGCATTGACCCAGTACTTTTATTCCAGAGTTTTCTCGTGGTCTCACAGATGGGTAATCTAAGGGTGGATGATCTCATGTCCTATGAACTCAGTCTTTACCCATTGTCTTTGAAGGAAATCGCATCTTAAATCAAGCAGACAAGCCACAGCTGGCAGCAGCTCTCAGAAATTATGTTGAAACAAAATTGGACAGTGCTGTGACACAAACTGTTCCAGTGACAGAGCACAATGTACTAGACGAAGGATCTCTTCTTCACCGTTTGAAATGAAAGGAGGGGAGTATCTACAGCTCGATTGCAAATGATTATGCCTCATTTACTGTTGAACACTATGGGAGAGCAACTGTTATTTATAAGGTTATATGAAATTATTATGCAAATAAAATTTTATCTTTTCTCTTTTTAATGATATCATTGTTTTCTTGTACAATGATTAGTTTATTTTGCAGGTTGATTTGAATTATGTAACTATTTTAATGATAAATGCGTTTAGTTTTGCATTTTTCAACAACAAATTTTTAGTCCTATTTTTTAATGTCTGTGCCGTTCATGATATTGATTATTGAACTTCGAAAAATCATTCCATCTTATAAAAGAAAGGTTATTCTTCAATTTGGTAGGTGAAGCAGTCAAATGAATTGTAGAATGTGAAGAAAACTCTTTGCGTGGGAGCAGTGTGGAGAAAGTGCTCAAAATATATTTCAATCCCCTTTAAGTGCGTGTGGACGCACCTATATTTTGAGCACTTTCTCCACACTGCTCCCACGCAAAGAGTTTTCTTCACATTCTACAATTCATTTGACTTCTTTCAACGGAAATTTACCACCCGGACAATCTGCATATATTTTTCACGGAATTTTTCTTTTCATTCACTGCGTTTTTTTAACAAAAATTCCTTTAATAATAATTTTCATATTTTTCAAATATTTGAACTTTGGTTTTTTCGAAAGCCAACTTATCCATCTGTATTTTCCTCTGATGATAAGATTTCGTCTTTGAAAAGCCTTGGCTTAAGGAAAGAATAATAAACACTAGTTTATTACTGAATACACCTTGCATTGAACAATTGAAATTTGAAATAAATTTGGACAATCGTCGCATATTTATCACTCTTTTTTCTTCTATCTCTACAATTGCTCTATCTCGTATATTGAGCTAATCCTCTTCACAATAGGTTCCATCTACTAAAAGTTTTTACTTTGGTTTATATTTGATCCTATATATATATATATATATATAAGGTGAGTCAATGAAAAATAGTTAGACCTGTAAATGGAAACAGATCGATATCTTCAGTTGTTCAGAACACGGAGCATTTAGTAGATAAAAATATTTATTCTTCTTCTCTTTCAATTGTATTCCTTAAGCACGGCTTTTCAAAGATCAAAATCTTATCATCAGAGGAAGTAGTGATTGATAAGTTGACATATGAGAACAGTCAAAATTCTAAATTTGGAAAAAGTTTTTTAAAAAAAGTACTTTTTTAAAAAGTTTTAAAAAGTTCAAACGGGTGTGTAAATGAAATTCACCAAACACGGAGATCCAAGTTGTAAAGGGTTCAAATGTAATTGGTAAATCCAGAAGAATCTGCAAGAAAATCCAACGGCGAAGATTCCACCCAAGTCCTTAGTCCTTAGAGGGGAGATCAGACAAAAGTAGCCATATTAATAAAACGCATTTCTTCCTGTTTTCAAGTAAACAGATCCAGAGGCAAAAAGCAGCGAACCAAACCTCAATGAAAATTGGAAATCCGAATTGTTGTAAAGTGTGAAACTTACTTGGAATTGTGGGATATGTAGGGGAGGGAGAGAGTGAGAAAAAAGTGGAAATAGCAAAGGAGGAAGGGGGTTAGGAGCCAAAAAAACAGAAGAAAAAAATGGGAAAAGACAAAAAACAAAAAGGAAAAAGAAAAGAAAAAAGAAAAAGACAGAAGAAAAGGAAAGATAAAAGAAAAGAGTAAGGAAAAAGCGAGAGAGAATGAGGAGGGGGTGCCCATCCTATGAGTGGGGAGAGGTGTTAATGGTATTTAGGCAAAAGGAGGAAGAAAAAATAAAATCTTTGGTGGCCAAAATTAGGAATTTTATAGCTTTTGGTCAGTGCTTGAATTGAATTCCCGTAGGGTTTAAAGTTTAGATTAAATGCAGATAAGCTTCATATGTTATAATTCGAGATGGATTTTGCTAAGATGAATAGACTTATTGGCAGGGCACAGAGAAATGGCTGTGAAGATGATTAGATAGAAAAATAAAAAAATAAAAAACTTAGGTGTGGAGATGGGGTCTGGAGGGTGATGGGGTTCTGAGAGGTGAAAAAACGGAGCTGTTTCCCTCCCCCCTCCCCCCACCGTAATAGAATTAAAAAGTCCTAAGAATTCAATAGATATCTATGTATAATAAAAATAGATATCTGTGTATAATAAAATTGTTCTGAAGGATTTTGAACTAATTGTCATTCTATAAAATAAATTGACAATGTAGGTTGTTAAAATATGGAAAAGTGAGGAAGGATGTTTTAGCAGATACAGAGTATATTAATAAAATTAAATAGTGAATAAGCAATAGAAAGTGAGAAATAGAAAAATAAAATAAAGGATAGAGAAATAGGATGAGGAAAATATAAAATATAATTTTAAAATGGGGATATATAGATGTATAGTTGCAACTGCTGCCCTCAACCGCTCAGGGCAGTACCCCACTGCTCCCTATGTCGATGAGCATCCCATACAATCGGGCATGAAATGTACACAGGCACATGCGCGCAGCCAAGTAGGCATAATCACATATACATACAAATGCACATGTAAAATCCACACTTGCACACATACATACCCGTGCATACTTATACACACATATATATATATATATATATATACACACACGCATCCACAAAACCAGAAGCATCTCAGTATCCTCGCAAATATTCACATCAGGCACACACGTCTGCAGAGATCCGTAGCACTAATGTATACATTCGAGATTTTAGGCGACCATATACATATATATATGCAAACATGCATATCCGCAGCACCAATACATGTACTCAAGATATTAGGCAAGGTCACAATATTATAAGGGATGGCAAACCAGCACCAAGATCAAAGACAACCGCAAGGCAGTCGTCAGGCAGCAATGCAGTTCAGCAATAGATTAGTGGGTATTAAGGGATAGGTTAAATGTTCAAAACTAGAGAAAATTGGAATTAGTAAAGGGACTACCCATGATAGATAAATAGATAGATAGATAAATAGTGCATAAGAGAATTAGGAGTTAAGGTAGAGGTAAAGTACAGTAATTATTGCTAGGTGGAGGGGGCAAAAAGTTGGAGTATTTGAATTTGCGTTTGTGTCTGCAATGGGAGATCAACTCGTTTTTAGAATTAATAGTGTTTAAGGATTTATTAGCCGTGGCTATTGTGTAAGTTTCCATAGTGCAGAGGCTGCAATGTGGAGAGCCTGGGGTGTATGATCTAGATTTTTTCAAGATGAACCAATGCAATGAGTAGGGTGTATTACTGATTTTTAGTTTTCTGACTAATTTAGAGAGCGATGTGCTAGAATTATCGTTATTTAATCTAAATGATTGCATATGGTTTGAGATTCTTATCTTAATTGGGAAGGCGCTCAAACCTATGTAAGTGTGAATTTTGTGGGGGGCGGAAGTAACATTTGAGTGATTAAGGATATTGGTAGCTTCTGGTAAGGATGAATCTACAACTGTATTAAGTTGGGGTGTTAGGGGAGGACTAAAAACAATCAGGGAGTTTATGTTGTTTGGGACGATTTCAGAATTACTTGTTGAGCGTGATGGGTAAGAGCTAAGGTGGTTATTGTTAGTATTTTGTGTTGGCTGATCATTGGGGTAAGAAGCAGCACGTAGTGGTTGCAGGTCTGTCACGACGGGGTTCGTCACGACGGGGTTCGATGTAGTGCCAGGGCTCTGTCGGAATTCCCTAATTGTGCACGCGTATATAACATCACTATGGATGCAGTCACCATTTAGGGGGCAGTCTCTGGGTCTACGACAATTACATTTATTTAGGGGAGAAGGGGGGGGGGAGTTTGTTGGGCAGTTTTTATTTTTTTTATTATTGGAGGAAATTATACTTTGCGCTATGTTAGGCATAGTGGAGTAGGATATCTTAATAGAGTTTTTATTTAGTAATGTGCTATATTTATGGGGGTACCTAAAGCATTTGTCTAAGATTTAAAAAAATTCTTTTGGGATGTTGGTTTTTACATTGCAGTTGAAGGGTGGGTTAAACCAAATATTATTTTTCCTTCTTGACCTTTTATCTCCCTCAGATTTCTGGTTAGTATTTATAGTTTCCAGGTTATCTGTATTGTGAGAGTTAGGATTCGAGGGGGTATTAGAATTTTCCCGTCTTCTGGAATTTAAAGCCATATTATGGGTAATTAAGCTAGTGAAATTATTTTTATTTTTACGGGTTAGGGGGGGGTGTTATTGTATCTAATTTTATCGTTATATCCTGAGGCACGTAAGGCGTTATCATAAAAATTGCAATTCTGTTCAAAAATAGACTTGTTAGCAGAAAGTTTAGAAATTCTATTAGAGACTGACCGGGCAATTGAATTAATAATTGACTTAGGATGGTTAGAATATTTATGTACGTAGAATAAGGTTAGGTTTGGTTTATGATAGGGGCTAAAAGTTTCAAGATTAAGGTTTAGGGTTAGATCTAAGAAGTTAGAGGTTCTTTTTTCAGGTTCTACTGTAATTGCAAGTCCGTGATTTTTAAAGAAGCTATGGAGATTTTTTATGGTGTTGTTATACTGTCTTGATCTTTCTCCAGACACAAAAAGTGCATCGTCCCTGTACAGACCACCTCTCAAATGTCCGAAGTTATGTTTCAGTTGTCTCATTAAATATATCCCCACCAAGTCCGTCACCTGGGCAGATTTTAAGCCCCCATTGTGATGTCGAAATTATTAGGGGTGTCTCTCCTTGTCCAAAGCTTGTTATCAAATTGGAGAATGGATTTCCTAGCTAGTTTGATCAGCTCAATTTCCAGGTCTGTCAGATCTGAATTCTTTTTAGCGAGTATTAAGGCTTTATTAAGTAGAATGGGGGTAATAGATTGGTAGTAATTATCTATGTCGAACGTAATGAAATTTAGGTTAGGGTTTGACTTGTTTTTAAGGTTAAGGAACCAGCTAGATACCTCATCTGAAGATTGCCAAAGGGTGTAAGAAATTTTAGATTTAAGGTTTGGGATTATTCTATCTAATATGTTTTTGCTTATAATGCCTAGATCTGATTTAGAGGGGCAGATTAATCTAATGGTAGGATTTTCGTGGAAGTTTCTTTTATGGTCCTTTAATGTACATCTAGGTGTGGCTGGGGTCACGATTTCTGTGTAGTTTAAGACATTTAAGGAAGTAAGAAGGGATTTCGCCTCCGAGTTGATAGTATTGAGAGTGCTTATAGGTGTACTTTTATCTTTTCTTCCTCCTTTTGCCTAAATACCATTAACACCTCTCCCCACTCATAGGATGGGCACCCCCTCCTCATTCTCTCTTGCTTTTTCCTTACTCTTTTCTTTTTTTTTTCCTTTTCTTCTGTTTTTTTCTTTTCTTTTTCCTTTTTGTTTTTTGTCTTTTCCCATTATTTTTTTTTTCTGTCTTTTCGGCTCCTAACCCCCTTCCTCCTTTGCTATTTCCACTTTTTTCTCACTCTCTCCCTCCCCTACATATCCCACAATTCCAAGTAAGTTTCACACTTTACAACAATTCGGATTTCCAATTTTCATTGAGGTTTGGTTCGCTGCTTTTTGCCTCTGGATCTGTTTACTTGAAAACAGGAAGAAATGCGTTTTATTAATATGGCTACTTTTGTCTGATCTCCCCTCTAAGGACTAAGGACTTGGGTGGAATCTTCGCCGTTGGATTTTCTTGCAGATTCTTCTGGATTTACCAATTACATTTGAACCCTTTACAACTTGGATCTCCGTGTTTGGTGAATTTCATTTACACACCCGTTTGAACTTTTTAAAAAAGTACTTTTTTTTAAAAACTTTTTCCAAATTTAGAATTTTGACTGTTCTCATATGTCAACTTATCAATCACTACTTCCTCTGATGATAAGATTTTGATCTTTGAAAAGCCGTGCTTAAGGAATACAATTGAAAGAGAAGAAGAATAAATATTTTTATCTACTAAATGCTCCGTGTTCTGAACAACTGAAGATATCGATCTGTTTCCATTTACAGGTCTAACTATTTTTCATTGACTCACCTTTATATATATATATATATATATATATAGGATCAAATATAAACCAAAGTAAAAACTTTTAGTAGATGGAACCTATTGTGAAAAGCCGTGCTTAAGGAATACAATTGAAAGAGAAGAAGAATAAATATTTTTATCTACTAAATGCTCCGTGTTCTGAACAACTGAAGATATCGGTCTGTTTCCATTTACAGGGCTAACTATTTTTCATTGACTCACCTTATTTTTGCTCTATCTAGTATATTGAGCTTTCCTCATCTCACAATAGGTCTAATTCTCTAAAAGTTATCTTTTAGTTATAAACCTTCATATATATATATATATATATATATATATAAAATAATTGGTACAATTCTGTGTTATTCCGAAAATATTATTCTTTCGGCAACCACGTGTTTCAGAAAAAGAAATAAAATAATAGTTTTGCTTGTTCACAAGTTTAACGAAACTTGTTTTGTTCATAAAAACAATTCGAATAGGTGCCTTTTATTTCAAAGTTTAGCAAAACTATTTTGTAAAAAGTTTTATAACAAAAAACTGTTTTGTAATTTAAAAAACAAGGGTAGTTTTTTTATTTGTCAGAAGTTCAACAAAACGTTTTGTTTAAAATAACAATCAGAATACATTTTTATTTTGTAGTTTAGCAAAGCTTTTTTGTAAAAAGTTCTGTAAAAATGACTTGCTTTTAATTTGTTCAGTGGTTTATTCGGAAGTTTAGCAAAACTTTCTTTTTTGCTTATGAATACCAATAGTTAGAATTCCATGTAGGCCGAATTTTCCACACAATTAAAATCAACCCTTGTGTCTAACTCTGCCCTCGTAGGGATGGAAGTAAATAGGAAAAAATAGAATACTTTTTATTCGGAAGTTTAGCGAAAACTATATTTTTGTTAAAACTAAAAGTTCCATGATTATATTATGCTTTGTTTTGTTATTTTAAAATAACAGTAAATTCTTTTATTTGTTCAGAAGTTTAGCAAAATATTCTTTCTCTAAAATAACAATTAGAATGCTTTTTATTTATTCAGAAACTTAGCGAAAACTTTTTGGGAAAAGTTTGGAAAAGTTAATGAAAGTTGAACTTGGGGATATAACATACTAAGTCATCTGGATATAGTTCTGATGAAGTGTGGGTTTTGTCTATTTTGAGTTCAACTTGTTACCTCTACGGTTTTATGGGCACTAACGAAAACAATGAAACGATTTACGTAGGCAAGATATCAGGTTTATAGAACAGTTATGGATTTCAGTGTTCGGACTGACTTCCTCATCTTGACTGCTCACAACGTTTCGGACGTTCTGCCCTCTGGCTTTCATTCCCGAGTTCGATACAAGAAACCTGATGAAGGCCGGAGGGCAGAATGGCCGAAACGTTGTGAGCATGGCAGCCAAGATGAGGAAGTCAGGTCGAACACTGAAATCCATAATGAAAACACCTCATCTCAGAAACACAGACAATTAATATAGAACAGTTTTTTTTTTTAATTCAAGACATTTTTTGAGATTCTTTTTTGACATTTCTTTATTTCTTTCATAAGAGAATTGTGAATTTTTTCATTTCATGTTTTTGCTTGGTTTTGAAAACTCTTTCCAGATATGAAGGTGGAACAGTCAAGATTCAACGGACCTTTACGAAAGCTAACTTAATTTTTTCTACCTAAAGAAGAAGCTGAATTGAAAATCGTTTTAGATGTTTCATATGATGCCTATTCTGTAGCTGAAGAACTCTCTGCAATCGGAATCTCATTGCAAGAACTGGAAGATGCAGCACTATTCAAAAGTGTTCCTAATGATATCACTCTGACAAATGGGGCAGTTCTTCAACTTTATTATTATTCAACTAAAAAACATCTAACATAATGGTAATGTGGCCGAATCACCTTCTGTCTGCAAATTGCAATGAAAAATATTTGTTTGCTATGTAAATAAACTTTCAAAAGAATGTAAAAAAATACAGGGCTATAAAAAAAACCCTGAAAGACTGCAACAGTTTTTAATGTCTCCATTTTAGAGGCAAGCATCTAAAAAAAAACTCCAGATTGTCCGTCTCAGGATAAACCTCTTAATTTAATCTCTCCATAACAACCATCTGTTGCTGTCAAAATGAAGACGACACTTGAACAATCCCTTAAAGAATCCCAGGATCAGCTCTTCATAATGGCTGTTAATTTCCAAACAAGAGAACAGTATAAAATGGCTTCTTAGGAAATATGTATCTTAAGCAAAGAAAAGGTTTGACTCAAAATATCAAGGGCAAGGCTTCTAAAGAAACTTCATAAACTCAATAAATCAGTTGAGAGACAGAAAAATGTCATTCAAAGCAAGACATGCAAAAAAAATATAATTTGAAAAAATATAATCGCAAAATACTTGCAGAAAATAAAGAACTAAGAAAAAAGTCAAGTTCTTGGAGAATGAGGGACTAAAATTGAACAAGGAAAAAGTATCTTTGCAAAAGACAAAATGTTTCTTGGGCAAAAAAATTGAAAAATTGAAGAATGAGGCCTCTCTAATTCATGACTTATTTTAACCTGTATCGAAGGAAAGAAAAATCACAATAACCAGGAACAAGATTTTCAATTGCTTCACTGACAAAGTCCGGCTGACCGTTATAGGTCTTCAAGAAATTTATAATAAGCCTTTGTTTAAAAATTGACCGCTGCTTTCTTTTCTGTAACAAATTTGCAGGTTTCGATGGCAACCCCTTTTTATTGTTTTTACATGCCGAAAGTTGGATAACTCCGCAAAATCTTCCAATATTAGAAAGAAAACAACTTTTGTTTTTAATTCCTCATCCTAAAACTAGTCAAGTATAAAAGTTTCAGGCTTGTATCTTTATTGGGTAACTTTTTACAAACAGTTTGGTAAGGTGTACATTCGACCCATTTTTCTGCCCAACTGTCAAATTGGGCCTCGGGCTAAGTTTACATGCTAGAAATGAAAGGTTTTTATGGATGCAATAATAATAAAAAAAATTCAGCTTAATCTGTATGATGCTAAAATAACATAGCTGTTAAAATAAAACTTCTATGAACAGTCAAAGATGCTCTTCTGTATCGTTTCCGCACAATTTTTCCAACGGCATGTGATTTTCACCACTGGGTATATCTAAGAATTATTAATTCCATCTATATAATCTTTCTTTAAATGAACTATGGCATTATATTCATAAAGAGTTTTCACCTATTTAAAGCTTTTATCTTCAGTTATACACTGATAAAGTTGGCATTTTGTTCACTATCACACAAAACGCAATGTCCGACCAACTTTGAATGGCCATAACTCAGTTACTAATTGAGATACCAAGATAAATTTGGTTTTTTTTTTTCAAAATCTTGCAGCACTATATATGCATACCTACAAAGTTGTTTGGTATATTGAAAAAGAAAATTAGTTTGGGATCACTACTGTTAATGTTTTTTTAAGTGTCTCTCCACCCCCTAAAGTCCAATCCTTCCTCATGAAGGTAGAGCAGTGGCAAAGTGGTAGTGTCAGGAGAAGTAAACATCAGGATCTGTCATCCTCTAGTCACCTCTGCCTATGCGTGCGGGAAGCAAGGATGTATCAGGCAAATCCATAGATAAGAACATTGTGTGTACAAAACTGATGGGCCTTGATGGTCTTGGTGTTGGCGGTAAAAATGTGTTAATCTTGCGACAACAATAACAGCTAAATCAATCATGGTCATGGTTAAATGAAAATTAAAAGTCAAGGTGTAGTGGAACCAACTGAGGTTGTTTTGTTTTATAGCATATTAACCCTTTCGGAGTATTAAATGCCAAATCCGGTCATTTTGGTAAAAGTTTTTATGCTGTAAGTTCTTTATATGTTCAAGTATTAATTCATGGTGTTTTATTTCGCTGTTTTGTAGAGTAAAAATGTTTTTGTTATTGGCTTTGCAGAACATGATTGAGTTTTACAAATGGAAAGGAAAAAAAACAATAACATTAATGTTTAGTGCATTTTGAGTCAGGAAGCCGTATCTTCAGACAGCCTGATCTGATAGCACCAGGAGGATTATTTTTTGTCCCATTGTTTATATTTTGATTGGGGGGGGGGGGGGTTGTTTTGTTTGTTTGTTTCTTTTTTTTTCAGAGTTTTCATCTTCGGTTTTGTGTCAAGTTTACACAGTTTTGGTTTTTGAGGTAATTTCTTTTTTCCCTCAGGTTCAGAATTTTTACCTGGAGGCTCTTTGCATGAAGATTTTTTTCTTAGAGATTTTTTATTTGGATCTTTTCGGATCACTATCTTTTTTCCTAGTAAATTTAGTCGCATTATTCATTTCACTTGTTTTTGACTGTGTTGGTGCATCTTGCATGGGGGCAACTGGTTGAGTAGGAGGCACAATGATAATCCTTTCCTCTCTTGGTTCCACCTGTTGCTTTCTAACTTTTGCTATCGGTTCCTCATATTCTTTTCTCATTGTATTTTGGAATGATGGCTAGTCTCCCGGTCCAGCAAACTTTGTATTAATTTTTTGCATTTATTGTCCTCCTCATTATTTGCCACCGGGGACACAGCCTGAGAATATGTCTTTTCTCTCCTAATGGTGTCAACCACCCTTCTTGCTTCTTGGAAGGAATATTTCTAGTGTATTTAACTGTCAGAATCTCCTTTTCCCTCTTCCATCTCTCACAAATTGTGGCATAAACTGGGTGGTCACCACTACAGTTTGTGCATGTATGGTTCCCTTTACACTCATCCATAGAGTGGTCAGGGTCTTTTTACCCACATTTTCCACATGCGTTTCTTCTGTTACATTTGCTTTTGTGATGTCCATATTTCTGGCATTTGTAACACTGAAGATAATTTGAGATATATCATTCAACCTTTTCGATTGTATATCCATCTTCATTTTTGGTGGAATTGTCGGCATACTAAATGTCATCACGTATGTGTTTGTTTGGATGATCTTGTTTTCTCTTTTTATTGAGATTCGCTTCACTTCGATTACTCCTTGGGATTTTCATTCTTCTTTTATTTCCTCTATAGTACACAAGGAGAGCTCTTGGCTCCTTATTACACCTTTTGAAATATTTAAGTATTAATGCGGGTATGATGTAATTTATTTATTGTGAATAATTTTCATTTTTAACAGAAAATCTGCATGTTTTTTTTTCTCAACTTCAATTAGTATATTTCCATTGGCCAACCTTAGGTGTCATATTAGCCAAAATTATTTTCTCAATGAAGAAGAGAGATAATGTAGCAAGATTTGATTCTTATAATGCTTTCAGTACAATAAATCTTGGGAATCTACTTTGGTCGTTTTCTTCTTCTTCTCGTTCAAAGCATTTTTTTTGTGGTTCTGTTAGGAGCCATAAATTGTTTCTTTTAAATTCATCATTCCTGCTCCCTACCCACCACAGAGTCCACTTCGACTCAAAGTCTATGGAAATTGCCAAGGGGGAAACCCAATCGCCTTGAAAAGACAAGGCTACAAGAATGTTATATTCAACCAGATCGTGATCACAAGCACCGTGCTTCTCTACCCACTTATAGCAAAACGTCCGGAGCACACAGCCATGTTGCGGTCATTTATCTTTCAAGTTGATTGACCCTTGCCACTGCCTTCTAGTACTTATTTATATACTGGAGTGGGTATTGATAACTGCGAAGTTAATCAATTTCAATATTGTTAACGATCACGGAAACTGATAGAATAAGTGCTACGGCAAGACGTAACTGGCCGATTGATTGGATCGGGCCTCTCTGTCTAGCCGAAGTAAGGGCTAAAGTAGAGTGTTGCAAATCACATGACCATTTATGCAACCAGGCCACGGAAAGCTCAGCCACCAGGATCCCATCCTGAGACATCAGGTAGCCTCGTTTCTGAGGATGGGGGGGGGGGGGTTACCCCTCTGCATGGGGTTACAGTTGGTGAATTTGCGGCCCTGCCGACAGGGTAAGGGACCAACTGACCGATACCATTTATAGATAAGTGATGTCCACATATAAAAGCAAAGTAACTCACCAAAAGCCTGCATAATTGTCTCATTAACAATTTTTAAAGGTAAACCAGGTATTTTGACATCAAGCTGAAACAAATAAAAAAGTTAATATTAATTTTGAAATGGTCTAAACCAGCATTTCTCAACCTTTTTACCCTTGCATAAACCTTAAAATAAATTACATGTCTCAAGGAAGCCCTGCACAAAAATCTGTTCATTCACAGATTCACAGAGATCAGAAGTGTGCAACCTTTTTAAGTAAGCAAATTCGGCCATATCTTCTGACATGCCAAATAAAAGTTTTGAGGTCTTCAAGTATTATAATAAAATTTTTGATTAATAAAAAATCACATCGTATTTTTAAACTTAAAGATCACTTTTCCCTGCTGATAGGATGGATAATTTTGAACAGCCTTTCACTGTATTTCTAGGTGTCATAAGATCAACAAAATTTGAAAACACAACTTTTTCTTTAGAACTGAGGTTCCCATGACAGAAATAAAAACTTCTGTGCTAGATTTGGCACCCTTGCCAAAGATTGCCTATCTTTGACCTAGAGGAAAAGCATGAACTTATCTCTCCCTTTATTCCTTAAAAAATACCTTTGGACAGGGCTTGCAACTCTGTCACATTTGAAATGTAAATCAGCATCAAAACCACAGCAATCATTGGCACAATGAAATTCGTAGCCCTATGGAAGTAAACATCAAGAATTCCTACAAATGCAAGGAAGATGTAAACAAGAATGAATATTCTTTAGATACATCCATTCAATCAGTTAGGGAAAATAAGGTTATGTTGTGTCGTTAGTAACTTGCCTAGAATTGAAGGGTGATAATGCCTTGATGGTGGGTTTGAAAAGTGATACATGTGCGATCTTTGGTTTATATGCACTCGATGTGCATGTGTTTGGGTATATAAGGTTGGAATTTCTCAGTGGGAAGAGAACAACTTTGACTGAGACAATGAAGGAGAAAGAAGAAAATGGGAAAGAAGAAGAGGTAGGAGGGGGAAAAAGAAGAAGGTGATAGATTGGAAGAAGGCAGTATAAACTAGTGCAGTGATGGTGAAATGGAAGCAATCAACTGAATTCTACATGCTTTCATTTTTTTACAATAGTGATGCAACTGATAATAAAGTTAAATAATTATTAGGGGTTTCACATATCCTTAGGAGCATATTCCTGACTTTATTTTATGATTTTTGTTTTGAATTCTTATTTGTGTTCATAAAGTTAGATTTACATCTATCAATGGAAAAATAAGAAAAAATCAAAAAGTTAAAAATATAAAATAACTAGCTAGAAAAATACTCATCTCAGAACAGGTTCATAGTACTTAATGTCCAATATGATATTTTCATTTTACAATCTGAAGTGTCGATTATTTGTTTTATTTATATTTAAATAATTGTAATGTAAACATAAAGAGACTTATGTTATTTGTACCTACCGGTATTTACTTGATGTTGCCCAGGATGCAGTAAAGTTATTTTATTTTTTATTTGTTTGAACATTTTTTTAAACTTAAGGTAGACAACTTCTATTATATTCTTCAATTTAAAATGAGTTATCTCTCTTTCTGATTTTTTCATGGGTTTGGGACTGAATTTCCATTATTTGGGCACAATTAATTTTTTTTACCATAACTCTGCCAAAATTTATCGCCTGAGAGTGGTCGAATGTTTGTTAGAATTATCATTTAATTCTTTACATAATGAAAAAATTTTTATTTCAAAAGTATAATTTTCTCATTATGTGGGCGTATTTGGTAATATAGCTGTTTCGACCATATCTCATCTCAAACTTATTGCCTGTTATTGGTTGGATGCTCATTAAAATCGTAATTGAATTCTCCACAATAATTGATCTATGTGTTTCTATATAAAGTTATATCTGCAAGTATTTTGTGAAAAACTATTATTTTTCCTTGAAATTTGGCTATTTTATAGGTATTGATGGTGGATTCTGGCAAAAGTTCTAAAATCAGTAAATGTCTAACTTTTAGGAATAAATTGCCCCGAAACTAACATACAATATAACAAGCAACATCTACAGAGTTTTAGTATAAATATATATAATTTGTTTACATCACATATTTATCCATCGATCGATTTCTTAAAATAAAAGTTGATATCTGTACCTCTTATCATCTAAATAATGGGTCACAGCATAGATACATACAATTTGGATGCAGAACCAGAAAGAAAATACAATTTTACATGATACCAAGTTTTATAAAAATTGCTCTCAAACTAGAGAAACGGTGAAAAAATTACTGAATTTCTTATTGTGAATTAGTCCATGATTTCAAGTAATTTTTGCATATAATGATGTCAATATTGAACCCCGAATTTCAGAGCTTTAAATTCTTATAACTTTTTAACAGCTAAGGATATTTGCACAATGTAAACAGTTTTAAACTCCAGTTTAAATAACAATCTAAAATAAAAAAAATCAAATGAGAATGCTAGTTTGGACCACTCAACTGAGGCGATTTTAGAAGCAAAAAGGGAAATAACACATTAACATAATAGATAATCTATTGACATTTTTGTATAATGTGTGATTTTGAACTACTACTTGTCATGTGATTGTTATTCAATCTAACAAAGTTATCTTGCTTTTTAGAGTTAGATCAGTACTCGCTTTGAACAAGTATATATTTTTTGTTTTTATCTTCTGCTATGTTATTCGCACTTTTTTCCCTTACTCAACGAATATTCACCATTAAAACATTAAAGGGAAGCAATCATCTCATCAGTTATTACCTTTGACATGTGCAAAAATTCTAAAAACATGGTATAATTTTTAAACATTAATGGGGAAATAACTTAATTTGCTTAAAAAATTTAAGTCACCAAAATTACTTCTCATTCTTTCATAAACAAGTCAGATATTATTTCTTTCACTCCCGGGCAACGGCGAATAAGTAAATATAAATGTTAAAATGTTTATATAAAAAAAAACATTCTTAAAGATATTTTTAACACCTATAAAATAGGCAATACTCTAATTTTTTTCTTTTACAAATTTAAAAATTGTGTTGTGTTGGTGTAGTGAATAGTAAACAGGAGATCTGAATAACATTAAATATTTCAACATTGTTTACACCCGGACAACACCAGATCCTTCTGGTAGTAATATATATATATATATATATATATATATATAATGACTGTGTGTATGTAAACACATTAAATGGACATGGAGGGGAAACTGCTATGGTTCAGTGTTATTAGGGTAATGTTGCAATCAATTTCCATGGAGCCAAGAGAAACTTTGGAACAACAAAAACAAACATCTACGTGTGGATGAAACAATTTGCCTCAACACGAGGAAAATAGAAAATTTCAAAATTATTAACTGATAGGAAAAGACTGAGCTGGATCGATAGGTAAGTAAGAAAATAATAATATTATATATAAAGTACAATGTTCCCCCTATATTTCTGACGTTAATAACTTTAATAACAAAAGGTGTTTTGTTAGTCACATAGCGCAAATATTGGTATGTGTTGTTAAAAAGAAAGTTTGTTTTTTTATTTTCAAAGATTTTAATATTTCGTCCAAGTCAACATTTTATTTTTTAGTCATATTTAGAGGAAGTGGGCAGAGTTTTTACCCCGTTAATCACATCAATTCCTACTGTCCCAATGGAAACCAGGGAAAAACATTTAATAGGGTACAGTTTCCAATATTTAATGTTTTTAAGCGTGTTCATTGGCTAACGTTTTACTTTCATTCCAACATTTTCAACATGGCTGCCATGAGACACACAGGAGATAAGGTTTTTTTAATGTATTTAGTTTTTAATATTAAAGCTTCTTTTCCAATAAACAAAAAATTGAAATTACTTTTAAATAAAACATGTTTTAGTAACAAACAACAATAACATTAAAAAGATCAAAATCAACATTCTATCCTAAGTCAGCCTTTATAAAAAACACTAATAGAAATATATAAATGGTGGATGTTTGCTTCAAATTTTCATTTTCAATTTGAAAATTTGTTTAAACTGGCACACATTTACATATTTTTGGAGATTTTTACTAACAAAACAAATATCACAACTCCTTAGTATAAAACAATTTAATAAAAATAATCATTTTGAGGATTTAATGAACTAAAAATCAACTCAATTGTGTTGACCACTTACATAAAATGTTGCACATTCTTTCGATGTCAAAACCTGATAAAATGTTAGCATTATTTAAAATCATTTTTTAAGTATGTTTTTCTTTTTTATTTATAATACAATCAGTTTTTTCATTATTAAACTTATTTTTATAAACTTATATATAAACTTATCTTTTTAAAAACATATTCGATTATCATTTAACCACAAATAACAAAACATCTCTTGGTTTCATGACCATATTACTTATGTAAATGTAATTCAGCATTAAAAAGAGCTTTCTAAAGATATACAACCTAACCATATTTTCGAAATATCAAACTTTGGACATATACTCTCAGATGCCTAAATCTGCCATTTTGAATTGAGATCATTTCAGTAAAAGACTTCCAGCAAAAGT
>CAUVYP010001020.1:20000-22500 GCA_963556195.1 Sepiola atlantica | reverse complement strand
GAAGATCTTCCGAAGAATATGGTAGATTTCTGGTTCGTACAACATGTGTCATTCGTGTTATTCCTGGGTGGCACAGTTCATTGTGTAAGGTCCGAAGCTCATCCGTGTTGGGTATCGAGCTACATACTCTCGATAGTGCGTCAACCGCAGCATTCTCTTTAACGGGTCGGTAGATTGCATCAAAAGAAAAACAGGAGAGTTCTATTATCCACCTCACTATTTTATCATTTTTGATTTTGCTTGTTGTCCTGGTGTTAAACATAAATGCGACGGATTTTTGATCAGTAATCAGTCTAAAATGTCATCCGATCAAATAGTGTCTCCACTTTCTGAGTGCTTCCACTATAGCATAAGCCTCTTTTTCGATTGCTGAGTGTCGCTGTTCTGAACGCGACAAAAAAAAGCGACCGGACGTCCGGATTGTCTTAGAGAGGCAGCAATTGCATAATCAGATGCATCCGTCTCCACCATCAGAGGAATAGTGGGGTCTATAGCCGTAATTGCTGCATTGGCTATATCCTTTTTAATATTCTTAAAGGCCTCCATTGCTGTGTGCGAGAGAGGGAAAGTGTCCGTTTGTACCAATGGGTGAATTTTGCTTGAAAAAGAAGCAATCCACTGTGAGTAATGTGCAAACATACCAAGGGCTCGTTTTAGGGCACGCATATTATTAGGTATTGGCAGTTTTAGCAGCGGCTTCAATCGTTCTGGGTCTAGTGACATAGATCCTTTGCTTACGGTATATCCTAGTAAATTAATGGTGTCTACGCTAAAAGTACATTTATCGTTATTTAGTGTGAGGTTGTATTTTTTATCGTCGCCATAAATCGTTTCAGATTACGATTATGGTCTGCATAGTTGTGTCCACATATTGTTACATTATCAATATAGGCAAAAGTGCCCTCCAATTTTTCATCGCTAATTATTTTATCCATAATTCGCTGAAAACTGGCAACACCATTCGTTACTCCAAATGGTATTCTTTTAAACTGGTAGAGGCGGCCATTTGCCTCAAAAGCCGTGTAGGGTCGATCGACTGGTTTGATAGCCACTTCTAAGGTCTAGTGTGCTATACAGTTTATATTTAGCAATTTCGCTTATCATTTCATCTATCCATGGTAGTGGGTACGCAACCAGTAGAGTAAACCTATTTATTGTTTGAGAGTAATCAATTACTAGTCTTTTTTTTTTTGGTTTTCGGAAGATGTTATTACTACTTGTGCCCTCCATGGAGACTCACTCATTTCAATGATTCCTTCACCAAGCATTCTCGTAATCTCGGTTTTTATGAACTGTTTATCCTCAAGTGAGTAGCGTCTAGATTTCATCGCTACAGGTTTGCAGTCTTGAGATAAATTATTAAAGAGAGATGGGTACTGAACATTGACTGCTGTTAAACCACAAATGCTAAGGGCTGGTTTGGATCCTCCGAACGGAATCTCAATACGAGAATGATGCTGAAGAAAATCATGCCCCAGTATCACGTCACTGCAAAGGTTTTTCATTATCAAAAGTTTGATGTTTTTGTATGAAATATTTTTTTAAAGTAAATTAACCAGACAATATCCAATTACTTGTGATGATAAAGAAGCATTCGCCAGAGACACACGAGTAGAACAAGAAAATATTTTCTAGTTATTTGCTGTTACAATATTAAACTTAATATAATTACTAGAACTGCCGGTGTCAATTAATGCATCAGTAGAAACGACATTAATTTTAACCTGCATTATACTTTTTGAGAGGGAGTCTGGAGACGCAGCAGCTACCATGAGAGAGGCGATAGAATTTTTAGAAACATTATTTTTGGTAGACCTACACACCTTAGAAAAATGTCCCAATTTCCCACACTTGTGACACCTAGCATCTCTGGCCGGACAAGAAAAACGAGGGTGTGTACTTAACCTACAAAAGTGGCATTTACGACCTGTGGAAGCAGTGGTGATAGGCAACTCTGAAAGGTTTGCAGTGCCCGGAATTTCCTGGTTAGGGAAAGAAGTCACAGAGGAAGGGTCCGGAGAAGAATGCACACAAGAGGGGGCCGAATAACAAGAATGTGTGTTGTTCAAAGCAGCACCGACAGTATCCGACTACAGGTAAAACACTGACTGTTTTTGGACAATTTCAAACTTATAAGCCTGTTCGTAAGCTGTTCTGAGGTCCAGACATTTGTTTTCGAACAGTCTTTGTCTTACCTGCACATTTAAGAGTCTGTTAATAAAAGCATCTCTGTGCTCGTCTCGAATGTCTTCGGCAGACATTACCCGGAAATTACAGTACGTGCTAAGAGTTTGTAATTCCTTTAAAAACTGCTCCAAAGATTCGTCATTTTGCTGTCGCCGTGTAGCAAGTAAATATCGCGAAAATATTTCATTTTTGGGCTTTCGGTACGTGGTGTGTAATGTTTCTATAGCCTCTTCATAAGTACTGCAGTCCATGATAATTTTGTGTATCGTGTGAGATAAATAGTTAGTAGTCCGAATTTGTTTATCGGTCGTAG
>CAUVYP010001019.1:41200-65200 GCA_963556195.1 Sepiola atlantica | reverse complement strand
CAACAAAATTTAGCGCGTTTTAAAGTTGATATCGCTTTTGTTTATAACTTCCACATTTATTTGAATTGTGCAACGAAACTTTGTAGACGATCGCGGAGACACATTTTCTACTGAAGTACCAAGTTTCAGAAGTGCAGCTTTTGTACTACCGGAGATGTGGCGATACAAACTGAATACGCAAAACATCAACAAAATTTAGCGCGTTTTAAAGTTGATATCGCTTTTGTTTATAACTTCCACATTTTTTCGAATTGGGCCACGAAAGTTTGCAGACGATCGCGGATAGGCATTTTCTACTGAAGTACCAAGTTTCAGAAGTGCAGCTCTTGTACTACCGGAGATATGTCGATACTAACTGAATACGCAAAACATCAACAAAATTTAGCGTGTTTTTAACTTGATATCGCTTTTGGTTATAACTTCCACATTTATTCGAATTGTGAAACGAAACTTTGTAGACAGTCGCAGAGACACATTTTCTACTGAAGTACCAAGTTTCAGAAGTGCAGCTCTGGTACTACCGGAGATGTGTCGATACAAACTGAATACGCAAAACCTCTACAAAATTTAGTGCGTTTTAAAGTTGATAGCGCTTTTGTTTATAACTTCCACATTTATTCGTATTGTGCCACGAAACTTTGCAGACCATCGGGGAGAGGCATTTACAACTGAAGTACCAAGTTTCAGAAGTGCAGCTCTTGTACTGCCGGAGAAATGTCGATACAAACTAAATATGCAAAACATCAACAGAATTTAGCGCGTTTTAAACTTGATATCGCTTTTGATTATAATTTCCATATTTTTTCGAATTGTGCCACGCAACTTTGCAGACGATCGCGGATAGGCATTTTCTACTGAAGTACCAAGTTTCAGAAGTGCAGCTCTTGTACTGCCGGAGATATGTCGATAGAAACTGAATACGCAAAACATCAACAAAATTTAGACCGTTTTAAAGTTGATAGCGCTTTTGTTTATAACTTCCACATTCATTCGAATTGTGCCACGAAACTTTGCAGACCATCGCGGAGAAGCATTTCCTACTGAAGTACCAAGTTTCAGAAGTGCAGCTCTTGTACTGCTAGAGAAATGTCGATACAAACTGAATACGCAAAACATCAACAAAATTTAGCGCGTTTTAAAGTTGATATCGCTTTTGTTTATAACTTCCACATTTATTCGAATTGTGCAACGAAACTTTGTAGACGATTGCGGAGACACATTTTCTACTGAAGTACCAAGTTTCAGAAGTGCAGCTATTGTACTACCGGAGATGTGTCGATACAAACTGAATACGCAAAACATCAACAAAATTTAGCGCGTTTTAAAGTTCATATCGCTTTTGTTTATAACTTCCACATTTTTTCGAATTGTGCCACGAAACTTTGCAGACCATCGCGGCGAGGCTTTTTCTAATGAAGTACCAAGTTTCAGAAGTGCAGCTCTTGTACTGCCGGAGATATGTCGATACAAACTGAATACGCAAAACATCAACAACATTTAGCGCGTTTTAAAGTTGATATCGCTTTTGTTTATAACTTCCACATTTATTAGAATTGTGCCACGAAACTTTGCAGACCATCGCGGAGAGGAATTTTCTACTGAAGTACCAAGTTTTAGAAGTGCAGCTCTTGTACTGCCGGAGATATGTCGATAGAAACTGAATACGCAAAACATCAACAAAATTTAGCGCGTTTTAAACTTGATATCGCTTTTGATTATAACTTCCACATTTTTTCGAATTGTGCCACGAAACTTTGCAGACGATCGCGGATAGGCATTTTCTACTGAAGTACCAAGTTTCAGAAGTGCAGCTCTTGTACTGCCGGAGATATGTCGATAGAAACTGAATACGCAAAACATCAACAAAATTTAGCGCGTTTTAAAGTTGATATCGCTTTTGTTTATAACTTCCCTATTTTTTCGAATTGTGCCACGAAACTTTGCAGACGATCGCGGATAGGCATTTTCCAATGAAATACCAAGTTTCAGAAGTGCAGCTCTTGTACTACCGGAGATATGTCGAAACTAACTGAATACGCAAAACATGAACAAAATTTAGCGTGTTTTTAACTTGATATCGCTTTTGGTTATAACTTCCACATTTATTCGAATTGTGAAACGAAACTTTGTAGACAGTCGCAGAGACACATTTTCTACTGAAGTACCAAGTTTCAGAAGTGCAGCTCTGGTACTACCGGAGATGTGTCGATACAAACTGAATACGCAAAACCTCTACAAAATTTAGTGCGTTTTAAAGTTGATAGCGCTTTTGTTTATAACTTCCACATTTATTCGAATTGTGCCACGAAACTTTGCAGACCATCGTGGAGAGGCATTTACAACTGAAGTACCAAGTTTCAGAAGTGCAGCTCTTGTACTGCCGGAGAAATGTCGATACAAACTTAATATGCAAAACATCAACAGAATTTAGCGCGTTTTAAACTTGATATCGCTTTTGATTATTACTTCCATATTTTTTCGAATTGTGCCACGCAACTTTGCAGACGATCGCGGATAGGCATTTTCTACTGAAGTACCAAGTTTCAGAAGTGCAGCTCTTGTACTGCCGGAGATATGTCGATAGAAACTGAATACGCAAAACATCAACAAAATTTAGACCGTTTTAAAGTTGATAGCGCTTTTGTTTATAACTTCCACATTCATTCGAATTGTGCCACGAAACTTTGCAGACCATCGCGGAGAGGCATTTCCTACTGAAGTACCAAGTTTCAGAAGTGCAGCTCTTGTACTGCTAGAGAAATGTCGATACAAACTGAATACGCAAAACATCAACAAAATTTAGCGCGTTTTAAAGTTGATATCGCTTTTGTTTATAACTTCCACATTTATTCGAATTGTGCAACGAAACTTTGTAGACGATTGCGGAGACACATTTTCTACTGAAGTACCAAGTTTCAGAAGTGCAGCTATTGTACTACCGGAGATGTGTCGATACAAACTGAATACGCAAAACATCAACAAAATTTAGCGCGTTTTAAAGTTCATATCGCTTTTGTTTATAACTTCCACATTTTTTCGAATTGTGCCACGAAACATTGCAGACCATCGCGGCGAGGCTTTTTCTAATGAAGTACCAAGTTTCAGAAGTGCAGCTCTTGTACTGCCGGAGATATGTCGATACAAACTGAATACGCAAAACATCAACAACATTTAGCGCGTTTTAAAGTTGATATCGCTTTTGTTTATAACTTCCACATTTATTAGAATTGTGCCACGAAACTTTGCAGACCATCGCGGAGAGGCATTTTCTACTGAAGTACCAAGTTTTAGAAGTGCAGCTCTTGTACTGCCGGAGATATGTCGATAGAAACTGAATACGCAAAACATCAACAAAATTTAGCGCGTTTTAAACTTGATATCGCTTTTGATTATAACTTCCACATTTTTTCGAATTGTGCCACGAAACTTTGCAGACGATCGCGGATAGGCATTTTCTACTGAAGTACCAAGTTTCAGAAGTGCAGCTCTTGTACTGCCGGAGATATGTCGATAGAAACTGAATACGCAAAACATCAACAAAATTTAGCGCGTTTTAAAGTTGATATCGCTTTTGTTTATAACTTCCCTATTTTTTCGAATTGTGCCACGAAAGTTTGCAGACGATCGCGGATAGGCATTTTCCAATGAAGTACCAAGTTTCAGAAGTGCAGCTCTTGTACTACCGGAGATATGTCGATACTAACTGAATACGCAAAACATCAACAAAATTTAGCGCGTTTTAAACTTGATATCGCTTTTGGTTATAACTTCCACATTTTTTCGAATTGTGCAACGCAACTTTGCAGACCATCGCGGAGAGGCATTTTCCAATGAAGTACCAAGTTTCAGAAGTGCAGCTCTTGTACTACCGGAGATATGTCGATACAAACTGAATACGCAAAACATCAACAAAATTTAGCGCGTTTTACAGTTGATATCGCTTTTGTTTATAACTTCCACATTTATTCGAATTGTGCAACGAAACTTTGTAGACAATCGCGGAGACACATTTCCTAGTGAAGTACCAAGTTTCAGAAGTGCAGCTGTTGTACTACCGGAGATATGTCGATACAAACTGAATACGCAAAACATCTACAAAATTTAGTGCCTTTTAAAGTTGATAGCGCTTTTGTTTATAACTTCCACATTTAGTCGAATTGTGCCACGAAACTTTGCAGACCATCGCGGAGAGGCATGTTCTACTGAAGTACCAAGTTTTAGAAGTGCAGCTCTTGTACTGCCGTAGATATGTCGATACAAACTGAATACGCAAAACATCAACAAAATTTAGCGCGTTTTAAAGTTGATATCGCTTTTGTTTATAACTTCCACATTTATTTGAATTGTGCAACGAAACTTTGTAGACGATCGCGGAGACACATTTTCTACTGAAGTACCAAGTTTCAGAAGTGCAGCTTTTGTACTACCGGAGATGTGTCGATACAAACTGAATACGCAAAACATCAACAAAATTTAGCGCGTTTTAAAGTTGATATCGCTTTTGTTTATAACTTCCCCATTTTTTCGAATTGTGCCACGAAAGTTTGCAGACGATCGCGGATAGGCATTTTCTACTGAAGTACCAAGTTTCAGAAGTGCAGCTCTTGTACTACCGGAGATATGTCGATACTAACTGAATACGCAAAACATCAACAAAATTTAGCGTGTTTTTAACTTGATATCGCTTTTGGTTATAACTTCCACATTTATTCGAATTGTGAGACGAAACTTTGTAGACAGTCGCAGAGACACATTTTCTACTGAAGTACCAAGTTTCAGAAGTGCAGCTCTTGTACTACCGGAGATGTGTCGATACAAACTGAATACGCAAAACCTCTCCAAAATTTAGTGCGTTTTAAAGTTGATAGCGCTTTTGTTTATAACTTCCACATTTATTCGAATTGTGCCACGAAACTTTGCAGACCATCGGGGAGAGGCATTTACTACTGAAGTACCAAGTTTCAGAAGTGCAGCTCTTGTACTGCCGGAGATATGTCGATACAAACTAAATATGCAAAACATCAACAGAATTTAGCGCGTTTTAAACTTGATATCGCTTTTGATTATAACTTCCATATTTTTTCGAATTGTGCCACGCAACTTTGCAGACGATCGCGGATAGGCATTTTCTACTGAAGTACCAAGTTTCAGAAGTGCAGCTCTTGTACTGCCGGAGATATGTCGATAGAAACTGAATACGCAAAACATCAACAAAATTTAGACCGTTTTAAAGTTGATAGCGCTTTTGTTTATAACTTCCACATTCATTCGAATTGTGCAACGAAACTTTGCAGACCATCGCGGAGAGGCATTTCCTACTGAAGTACCAAGTTTCAGAAGTGCATTCTTGTATGGCTAGAGAAATGTCGATACAAACTGAATACGCAAAACATCAACAAAATTTAGCGCGTTTTAAAGTTGATATCGCTTTTGTTTATAACTTCCACATTTATTCGAATTGTGCAACGAAACTTTGTAGACGATCGCGGAGACACATTTTCTACTGAAGTACCAAGTTTCAGAAGTGCAGCTATTGTACTACCGGAGATGTGTCGATACAAACTGAATACGCAAAACATCAACAAAATTTAGCGCGTTTTAAAGTTCATATCGCTTTTGTTTATAACTTCCACATTTTTTCGAATTGTGCCACGAAACTTTGCAGACCATCGCGGCGAGGCTTTTTCTAATGAAGTACCAAGTTTCAGAAGTGCAGCTCTTGTACTGCCGGAGATATGTCGATACAAACTGAATACGCAAAACATCAACAACATTTAGCGCGTTTTAAAGTTGATATCGCTTTTGTTTATAACTTCCACATTAATTAGAATTGTGCCACGAAACTTTGCAGACCATCGGGGAGAGGCATTGTCTACTGAAGTACCAAGTTTCAGAAGTGCAGCTCTTGTACTGCCGGAGATATGTCGATAGAAACTGAATACGCAAAACATCAACAAAATTTAGCGCGTTTTAAAGTTGATATCGCTATTGTTTATAACTTCCCTATTTTTTCGAATTGTGCCACGAAAGTTTGCAGACGATCGCGGATAGGCATTTTCCAATGAAGTACCAAGTTTCAGAAGTGCAGCTCTTGTACTACCGGAGATATGTCGATACAAACTGAATACGCAAAACATCAACAAAATTGCGCGTTTTAAACTTGATATCGCTTTTGGTTATAACTTCCACATTTATTCGAATTGTGAAACGAAACTTTGTAGACAGTCGCGGAGACACATTTACCACTGAAGTACCAAGTTTCAGAAGTGCAGCTCTTGTACTGCCGGAGATATGTCGATAGAAACTGAATACGCAAAACATCAACAAAATTTAGCGCGTTTTAAAGTTGATATCGCTTTTGTTTATAACTTCCCCATTTTTTCGAATTGTGCCACGAAAGTTTGCAGACGAACGCAGACAGGCATTTTCTACTGAAGTACCAAGTTTCAGAAGTGCAGCTCTTGTACTACCGGAGATATGTCGCTACTAACTGAATACGCAAAACATCAACAAAATTTAGCGCGTTTTAAACTTGATATCGCTTTTGGTTATAACTTCCACATTTTTTCGAATTGTGCCACGCAACTTTGCAGACCATCGCGGAGAGGCATTTTCCAATGAAGTACCAAGTTTCAGAAGTGCAGCTCTTGTACTACCGGAGATATGTCGATAAAAACTGAATACGCAAAACATCAACAAAATTTAGCGCGTTTTACAGTTGATATCGCTTTTGTTTATAACTTCCACATTTATTCGAATTGTGCAACGAAACTTTGTAGACAATCGCGGAGACACATTTCCTAGTGAAGTACCAAGTTTTAGAAGTGCAGCTGTTGTACTACCGGAGATATGTCGATACAAACTGAATACGCAAAACATCTACAAAATTTAGTGCCTTTTAAAGTTGATAGCGCTTTTGTTTATAACTTCCACATTTATTCGAATTGTGCCACGAAACTTTGCAGACCATCGCGGAGAGGCATGTTCTACTGAAGTACCAAGTTTTAGAAGTGCAGCTCTTGTACTGCCGTAGATATGTCGATACAAACTGAATACGCAAAACATCAACAAAATTTAGCGCGTTTTAAAGTTGATATCGCTTTTGTTTATAACTTCCACATTTATTTGAATTGTGCAACGAAACTTTGTAGACGATCGCGGAGACACATTTTCTACTGAAGTACCAAGTTTCAGAAGTGCAGCTTTTGTACTACCGGAGATGTGTCGATACAAACTGAATACGCAAAACATCAACAAAATTTAGCGCGTTTTAAAGTTGATATCGCTTTTGTTTATAACTTCCCCATTTTTTCGAATTGTGCCACGAAAGTTTGCAGACGATCGCGGATAGGCATTTTCTACTGAAGTACCAAGTTTCAGAAGTGCAGCTTTTGTACTACCGGAGAAATGTCGATACAAACTGAATACGCAAAACATCAACAAAATTTAGCGCGTTTTAAACTGGATATCGCTTTTGATTATAACTTCCATATTTTTTCGAATTGTGCCACGAAACTTTGCAGACGATCGCGGATAGGCATTTTCTACTGAAGTACCAAGTTTCAGAAGTGCAGCTCTTGTACTATCGGAGATATGTCGATACTAACTGAATACGCAAAACATCAACAAAATTTAGCGCGTTTTAAACTTGATATCGCTTTTGGTTATAACTTCCACATTTATTCGAATTGTGAAACGAAACTTTGTAGACAGTCGCGGAGACACATTTTCTACTGAAGTACCAAGTTTCAGAAGTGCAGCTCTTGTACTACCGGAGATGTGTCGATACAAACTGAATACGCAAAACCTCTACAAAATTTAGTGCGTTTTAAAGTTGATAGCGCTTTTGTTTATAACTTCCACATTTATTCGAATTGTGCAACGAAACTTTGCAGACCATCGCGGAGAGGCATGTTCTACTGAAGTACCAAGTTTTAGAAGTGCAGCTCTTGTACTGCCGTAGATATGTCGATACAAACTGAATACGCAAAACATCAACAAAATTTAGCGCGTTTTAAAGTTGATATCGCTTTTGTTTATAACTTCCACATTTATTTGAATTGTGCAACGAAACTTTGTAGACGATCGCGGAGACACATTTTCTACTGAAGTACCAAGTTTCAGAAGTGCAGCTATTGTACTACCGGAGATGTGTCGATACAAACTGAATACGCAAAACATCAACAAAATTTAGCGCGTTTTAAAGTTGATATCGCTTTTGTTTATAACTTCCACATTTATTCGAATTGTGCAACGAAACTTTGTAGACAATCGCGGAGACACATTTTCTACTGAAGTACCCAGTTTAAGAAGTGCAGCTTTTGTACTACCGGAGATGTGTCGATACAAACTGAATACGCAAAACATCAACAAAATTTAGCGCGTTTTAAAGTGTATATCGCTTTTGTTTATAACTTCCCCATTTTTTCGAATTGTGCCACGAAAGTTTGCAGACGATCGCGGATAGGCATTTTCTACTGAAGTACCAAGTTTCAGAAGTGCAGCTCTTGTACTATCGGAGATATGTCGATACTAACTGAATACGCAAAACATCAACAAAATTTAGCGCGTTTTAAACTTGATATCGCTTTTGGTTATAACTTCCACATTTATTCGAATTGTGAAACGAAACTTTGTAGACAGTCGCGGAGACACATTTTCTACTGAAGTACCAAGTTTCAGAAGTGCAGCTCTTGTACTACCGGAGATGTGTCGATACAAACTGAATACGCAAAACATCTACAAAATTTAGTGCGTTTTAAAGTTGATAGCGCTTTTGTTTATAACTTCCACATTTTTTTCGAATTGTGCCACGCAACTTTGCAGACCATCGCGGAGAGGAATTTTCCAATGAAGTACCAAGTTTCAGAAGTGCAGCTCTTGTACTACTGGAGATATGTTGATACAAACTGAATACGCAAAACATCAACAAAATTTAGCGCGTTTTAAAGTTGATATCGCTTTTGTTTATAACTTCCACATTTAGTCCAATTGTGCAACGAAACTTTGTAGACAATCGCGGAAACACATTTTCTAGTGAAGTACCAAGTTTCAGAAGTGCAGCTGTTGTACTACCGGAGATATGTCGATACAAACTGAATACGCAAAACATCTACAAAATTTAGTGCATTTTAAAGTTGATAGCGCTTTTGTTTATAACTTCCACATTTATTCGAATTGTGCCACGAAACTTTGCAGACCATCGCGGAGAGGCATTTTCTACTGAAGTACCAAGTTTCAGAAGTGCAGCTCTTGTACTGCCGGAGATATGTCGATAGAAACTGAATACGCAAAACATCAACAAAATTTAGCGCGTTTTAAAGTTGATATCGCTTTTGTTTATAACTTCCCCATTTTTTCGAATTGTGCCACGAAAGTTTGCAGACGAACGCGGATAGGCATTTTCTACTGAAGTACCAAGTTTCAGAAGTGCAGCTCTTGTACTACCGGAGATATGTCGATAATAACTGAATACGCAAAACATCAACAAAATTTAGCGCGTTTTAAACTTGATATCGCTTTTGGTTATAACTTCCACATTTTTTCGAATTGTGCCACGCAACTTTGCAGACCATCGCGGAGAGGCATTTTCCAATGAAGTACCAAGTTTCAGAAGTGCAGCTCTTGTACTACCGGAGATATGTCGATACAAACTGAATACGCAAAACATCAACAAAATTTAGCGCGTTTTACAGTTGATATCGCTTTTGTTTATAACTTCCACATTTATTCGAATTGTGCCACGCAACTTTGTAGACAATCGCGGAGACACATTTCCTAGTGAAGTACCAAGTTTTAAAAGTGCAGCTGTTGTACTCCCGGAGATATGTCGATACAAACTGAATACGCAAAACATCTACAAAATTTAGTGCCTTTTAAAGTTGATAGCGCTTTTGTTTATAACTTCTACATTTATTCGAATTGTGCCACGAAACTTTGTACCATCGCGGAGAGGCATGTTCTACTGAAGTACCAAGTTTTAGAAGTGCAGCTCTTGTACTGCAGTAGATATGTCGATACAAACTGAATACGCAAAACATCAACAAAATTTAGCGCGTTTTAAACTTGATATCGCTTTAGATTATAACTTCTACATTTATTCGAATTGTGACACGAAACTTTGTAGACAGTCGCGGAGACACATTTTCTACTGAAGTACCAAGTTTCAGAAGTGCAGCTCTTGTACTACCGGAGAAATGTCGATACAAACTGAATACGCAAAACATCAACAAAATTTAGCGCGTTTAAAAGTTGATATCGCTTTTGTTTATAACTTCCACATTTATTTGAATTGTGCAACGAAACTTTGTAGACGATCGTGGAGACACATTTTCTACTGAAGTACCAAGTTTCAGAAGTGCAGCTTTTGTACTACCGGAGATGTGTCGATAAAAACTGAATACGCAAAACATCAACAAAATTAAGCGCGTTTTAAAGTGTATATCGCTTTTGTTTATAACTTCCCCATTTTTTCGAATTGTGCCACGAAAGTTTGCAGACGATCGCGGATAGGCATTTTCTACTGAAGTACCAAGTTTCAGAAGTGCAGCTCTTGTACTACCGGAGATATGTCGATACTAACTGAATACGCAAAACATCAACAAAATTTAGCGCGTTTTAAACTTGATATCGCTTTTGGTTATAACTTCCACATTTATTCGAATTGTGAAACGAAACTTTGTAGACAGTCGCGGAGACACATTTTCTACTGAAGTACCAAGTTTCAGAAGTGCAGCTCTTGTACTACCGGAGATGTGTCGATACAAACTGAATACGCAAAACATCTACAAAATTTAGTGCGTTTTAAAGTTGATAGCGCTTTTGTTTATAACTTCCATATTTATTCGAATTGTGCCACGAAACTTTGCAGACCATCGCGGAGAGGCATTTTCTACTGAAGTACCAAGTTTGAGAAGTGCAGCTCTTGTACTGCCGGAGATATGTCGATAGAAACTGAATACGCAAAACATCAACAAAATTTAGCGCGTTTTAAACTTGATATCGCTTTTGATTATAACTTCCACATTTAGTCGAATTGTGCCACGAAACTTTGCAGACGATCGCGGATAGGCATTTTCTACTGAAGTATCAAGTTTCAGAAGTGCAGCTCTTGTACTGCCGGAGATATGTCGATACAAACTGAATACGCAAAACATCAACAAAATTTAGCGCGTTTTAAAGTTGATATCGCTTTTGTTTATAACTTCCCTATTTTTTCGAATTGTGCCACGATAGTTTGCAGACGATCGCGGATAGGCATTTTCCAATGAAGTACCAAGTTTCAGAAGTGCAGCTCTTGTACTACCGGAGATATGTCGATACAAACTGAATACGCAAAACATCAACAAAATTGCGCGTTTTAAACTTGATATCGCTTTTGGTTATAACTTCCACATTTATTCGAATTGTGAAACGAAACTTTGTAGACAGTCGCGGAGACACATTTTCCACTGAAGTACCAAGTTTCAGAAGTGCAGCTCTTGTACTGCCGGAGATATGTCGATAGAAACTGAATACGCAAAACATCAACAAAATTTAGCGCGTTTTACAGTTAATATCGCTTTTGTTTATAACTTCCACATTTATTCGAATTGTGCGACGAAACTTTGTAGACAATCGCGGAGACACATTTCCTAGTGAAGTACCAAGTTTTAGAAGTGCAGCTGTTGTACTACCGTAGATATGTCGATACAAACTGAATACGCAAAACATCTACAAAATTTAGTGCTTTTTAAAGTTGATAGCGCTTTTGTTTATAACTTCCACATTTATTCGAATTGTGCCACGAAACTTTGCAGACCATCGCGGAGAGGCATGTTCTACTGAAGTACCAAGTTTTAGAAGTGCAGCTCTTGTACTGCCGTAGATATGTCGATACAAACTGAATACGCAAAACATCAACAAAATTTAGCGCGTTTTAAACTTGATATCGCTTTAGATTATAACTTCCACATTTTTTCGAATTGTGCCACGAAACTTTGCATACGATCGCGGATAGGCATTTTCTACTGAAGTACCAAGTTTCAGAAGTGCAGCTCTTGTACTGCCGGAGATATGTCGATAGAAACTGAATACGCAAAACATCAACAAAATTTAGCGCGTTTTAAAGTTGATATCGCTTTTGTTTATAACTTCCCCATTTTTTCGAATTGTGCCACGAAAGTTTGCAGACGATCGCGGATAGGCATTTTCCAATGTAGTACCAAGTTTCAGAAGTGCAGCTCTTGTACTACCGGAGATATGTCGATACAAACTGAATACGCAAAACATCAACAAAATTTAGCGCGTTTTAAACTCGATATCACTTTTGGTTATAACTTCCATATTTATTCGAATTGTGACACGAAACTTTGTAGACAGTCGCGGAGACACATTTTCTACTGAAGTACCAGGTTTCATAAGTGCAGCTCTTGTACTACCGGAGATGTGTCGATACAAACTGAATACGCAAAACATCAACAAAATTTAGTGCCTTTTAAAGTTGATAGCGCTTTTGTTTATAACTTCCCCATTTTTTCGAATTGTGCCACGAAAGTTTGCAGACGATCGCGGATAGGCATTTTCTACTGAAGTACCAAGTTTCAGAAGTGCAGCTCTTGTACTACCGGAGATATGTCGATACTAACTGAATACGCAAAACATCAACAAAATTTAGCGCGTTTTAAACTTGATATCGCTTTTGGTTATAACTTACACATTTATTCGAATTGTGAAACGAAACTTTGTAGACAGTCGCGGAGACACATTTTCTACTGAAGTACCAAGTTTCAGAAGTGCAGCTCTTGTACTACCGGAGATGTGTCGATACAAACTGAATACGCAAAACATCTACAAAATTTAGTGCGTTTTAAAGTTGATAGCGCTTTTGTTTATAACTTCCACATTTATTCGAATTGTGCCACGAAACTTTGCAGACCATCGCGGAGAGGCATTTTCTACTGAAGTACCAAGTTTTAGAAGTGCAGCTCTTGTACTGCCGGAGATATGTCGATAGAAACTGAATACGCAAAACATCAACAAAATTTAGCGCGTTTTAAACATGATATCGCTTTTGATTATAACTTCCACATTTTTTCGAATTGTGCCACGAAACTTTGCAGACGATCGCGGATAGGCATTTTCTACTGAAGTACCAAGTTTCAGAAGTGCAGCTCTAGTACTGCCGGAGATATGTCGATAGAAACTGAATACGGAAAACATCAACAAAATTTAGCGCGTTTTAAAGTTGATATCGCTTTTGTTCATAACTTCCCTATTTTTTCGAATTGTGCCACGAAAGTTTGCAGACGATCGCGGATAGGCATTTTCCAATGAAGTACCAAGTTTCAGAAGTGCAGCTCTTGTACTACCGGAGATATGTCGATACAAACTGAATACGCAAAACATCAACAACATTGCGCGTTTTAAACTTGATATCGCTTTTGGTTATAACTTCCACATTTATTCGAATTGTGCAACGAAACTTTGTAGACAGTCGCGGAGACACATTTTCCACTGAAGTACCAAGTTTCAGAAGTGCAGCTCTTGTACTGCCGGAGATATGTCGATAGAAACTGAATACGCAAAACATCAACAAAATTTAGCGCGTTTTACAGTTGATATCGCTTTTGTTTATAACTTCCACATTTATTCGAATTGTGCCACGAAACTTTGTAGACAATCGCGGAGACACATTTCCTAGTGAAGTACCAAGTTTTAGAAGTGCAGCTGTTGTACTTCCGTAGATATGTCGATACAAACTGAATACGCAAAACATCTACAAAATTTAGTGCCTTTTAAAGTTGATAGCGCTTTTGTTTATAACTTCCACATTTATTCGAATTGTTCCACGAAACTTTGCAGACCATCGCGGAGAGGCATGTTCTACTGAAGTACCAAGTTTTAGAAGTGCAGCTCTTGTACTGCCGTAGATATGTCGATACAAACTGAATACGCAAAACATCAACAAAATTTAGCGCGTTTTAAACTTGATATCGCTTTAGATTATAACTTCCACATTTTTTCGAATTGTGCCACGAAACTTTGCATACGATCGCGGATAGGCATTTTCTACTGAAGTACCAAGTTTCAGAAGTGCAGCTCTTGTACTAGCGGAGATATGTCGATAGAAACTGAATACGCAAAACATCAACAAAATTTAGCGCGTTTTAAAGTTGATATCGCTTTTGTTTATAACTTCCCCATTTTTTCGAATTGTGCCACGAAAGTTTGCAGACGATCGCGGATAGGCATTTTCCAATGTAGTACCAAGTTTCAGAAGTGCAGCTCTTGTACTACCGGAGATATGTCGATACAAACTGAATACGCAAAACATCAACAAAATTTAGCGCGTTTTAAACTTGATATCACTTTTGGTTATAACTTCCATATTTATTCGAATTGTGACACGAAACTTTGTAGACAGTCGCGGAGACACATTTTCTACTGAAGTACCAAGTTTCAGAAGTGCAGCTCTTGTACTACCGGAGATGTGTCGATACAAACTGAATACGCAAAACATCAACAAAATTAAGTGCGTTTTAAAGTGGATAGCGCTTTTGTTTATAACTTCCCCATTTTTTCGAATTGTGCCACGAAACGTTGCAGACGATCGCGGGTAGGCATTTTCTACTGAAGTACCAACTTTCAGAAGTGAAGCTCTTGTACTACCGGAGAAATGTCGATACAAACGTAATACGCAAAACATCAACAAAATTTAGCGCGTTTTAAACTTGATATCGCTTTTGTTTATAACTTCCCCATTTTTTCGAATTGTGCCACGAAACTTTGTAGACAGTCGCGGAGACACATTTTCTACTGAAGTACCAAGTTTCAGAAGTGCAGCTCTTGTACTACCGGAGATGTGTCGATACAAACTGAATACGACAAACATCTACAAAATTTAGTGCGTTTTAAAGTCGATAGCGCTTTTGTTTATAACTTCCACATTTATTTGAATTGTGCCACGAAACTTTTCAGACGATCGCGGATAGGCATTTTCTACTGAAGTACCAAGTTTCAGAAGTGCCGCTCTTGTACTGCCGGAGATATGTCGATACAAACTGAATACGCAAAACATCAACAAAATTTAGCGCGTTTTAAAGTTGATATCGCTTTTGGTTATAACTTCCACATTTATTCGAATTGTGCAACGAAACTTTGTAGACAGTCGCGGAGACACATTTGCTACTGAAGTACCAAGCTTCAGAAGTGCAGCTCTTGTACTACCGGAGATATGTCGATACAAACTGAATACGCAAAACATCAACAAAATTTATCGCGTTTTAAAGTTGATATCGCTTTAGATTATAACTTCCACATTTTTTCGAATTGTGCCACGAAACTTTGCAGACGATCGCGGATAGGCATTTTCTACTGAAGTACCAAGTTTCAGAAGTGCAGCTCTTGTACTGCCGGAGATATGTCGATAGAAACTGAATACGCAAAACATCAACAAAATTTAGCGCGTTTTAAAGTTGATATCGCTTTTGTTTATAACTTCCCCATTTTTTCGAATTGTGCCACGAAAGTTTGCAGACGATCGCGGATAGGCATTTTCCAATGTAGTACCAAGTTTTAGAAGTGCAGCTCTTGTACTACCGGAGATATGTCGATACAAACTGAATACGCAAAACATCAACAAAATTTAGCGCGTTTTAAACTTGATATCACTTTTGGTTATAACTTCTACATTTATTCGAATTGTGACACGATACTTTGTAGACAGTCGCGGAGACACATTTTCTACTGAAGTACCAAGTTTCAGAAGTGCAGCTCTTGTACTACCGGAGAAATGTCGATAGAAACTGAATACGCAAAACATCAACAAAATTTAGCGCGTTTTAAAGTTGATATGGCTTTTGTTTATAACTTCCACATTTATTTGAATTGTGCAACGAAACTTTGTAGACGATCGCGGAGACACATTTTCTACTGAAGTACCAAGTTTCAGAAGTGCAGCTCTTGTACTACCGGAGATGTGTCGATACAAACTGAATACGCAAAACATCAACAAAATTTAGCGCGTTTTAAAGTGTATATCGCTTTTGTTTATAACTTCCCCATTTTTTCGAATTGTGCCACGAAAGTTTGCAGACGATCGCGGATAGGCATTTTCTACTGAAGTACCAAGTTTCAGAAGTGCAGCTCTTGTACTACCGGAGATATGTCGATACTAACTGAATACGCAAAACATCAACAAAATTTAGCGCGTTTTAAACTTGATATCGCTTTTGGTTATAACTTACACATTTATTCGAATTGTGAAACGAAACTTTGTCGACAGTCGCGGAGACACATTTTCTACTGAAGTACCAAGTTTCAGAAGTGCAGCTCTTGTACTACCGGAGATGTGTCGATACAAACTGAATACGCAAAACATCAACAAAATTTATCGCGTTTTAAAGTTGATATCGCTTTAGATTATAACTTCCACATTTTTTCGAATTGTGCCACGAAACTTTGCAGACGATCGCGGATAGGCATTTTCTACTGAAGTACCAAGTTTCAGAAGTGCAGCTCTTGTACTGCCGGAGATATGTCGATAGAAACTGAATACGCAAAACATCAACAAAATTTAGCGCGTTTTAAAGTTGATATCGCTTTTGTTTATAACTTCCCCATTTTTTCGAATTGTGCCACGAAAGTTTGCAGACGATCGCGGATAGGCATTTTCCAATGTAGTACCAAGTTTCAGAAGTGCAGCTCTTGTACTACCGGAGATATGTCGATACAAACTGAATACGCAAAACATCAACAAAATTTAGCGCGTTTTAAACTTGATATCACTTTTGGTTATAACTTCTACATTTATTCGAATTGTGACACGATACTTTGTAGACAGTCGCGGAGACACATTTTCTACTGAAGTACCAAGTTTCAGAAGTGCAGCTCTTGTACTACCGGAGAAATGTCGATAGAAACTGAATACGCAAAACATCAACAAAATTTAGCGCGTTTTAAAGTTGATATCGCTTTTGTTTATAACTTCCACATTTATTTGAATTGTGCAACGAAACTTTGTAGACGATCGCGGAGACACATTTTCTACTGAAGTACCAAGTTTCAGAAGTGCAGCTCTTGTACTACCGGAGATGTGTCGATACAAACTGAATACGCAAAACATCAACAAAATTTAGCGCGTTTTAAAGTGTATACGCTTTTGTTTATAACTTCCCCATTTTTTCGAATTGTGCCACGAAAGTTTGCAGACGATCGCGGATAGGCATTTTCTACTGAAGTACCAAGTTTCAGAAGCGCAGCTCTTGTACTACCGGAGATATGTCGATACTAACTGAATACGCAAAACATCAACAAAATTTAGCGCGTTTTAAACTTGATATCGCTTTTGGTTATAACTTACACATTTATTCGAATTGTGAAACGAAACTTTGTCGACCATCGCGGAGACACATTTTCTACTGAAGTACCAAGTTTCAGAAGTGCAGCTCTTGTACTACCGGAGATGTGTCGATACAAACTGAATACGCAAAACATCTACAAAATTTAGTGCGTTTTAAAGTTGATAGCTCTTTTGTTTATAACTTCCACATTTATTCGAATTGTGCCACGAAACTTTGCAGACCATCGCGGAAGGGCATTTTCTACTGAAGTACCAAGTTTTAGAAGTGCAGCTCTTGTACTGCCGGAGATATGTCGATAGAAACTGAATACGCAAAACATCAACAAAATTTAGCGCGTTTTAAACTTGATATCGCTTTTGATTATAACTTCCACATTTTTTCGAATTGTGCCACGAAACTTTGCAGACGATCGCGGATATGCATTTTCTACTGAAGTACCAAGTTTCAGAAGTGCAGCTCTTGTACTGCCGGAGATATGTCGATAGAAACTGAATACGCAAAACATCAACAAAATTTAGCGCGTTTTAAAGTTGATATCGCTTTTGTTTATAACTTCCCTATTTTTTCGAATTGTGCCACGAAAGTTTGCAGACGATCGCGGATAGGCATTTTCCAATGAAGTACCAAGTTTCAGAAGTGCAGCTCTTGTACTACCGGAGATATGTCGATACAAACTGAATACGCAAAACATCAACAAAATTGCGCGTTTTAAACTTGATATCGCTTTTAGTTATAACTTCCACATTTATTCGAATTGTGAAACGAAACTTTGTAGACAGTCGCGGAGACACATTTTCCACTGAAGTACCAAGTTTCAGAAGTGCAGCTCTTGTACTGCCGGAGATATGTCGATAGAAACTGAATACGCAAAACATCAACAAAATTTAGCGCGTTTTAAAGTTGATATCGCTTTTGTTTATAACTTCCCCATTTTTTCGAATTGTGCCACGAAAGTTTGCAGACGAACGCGGACAGGCATTTTCTACTGAAGTACCAAGTTTCAGAAGTGCAGCTCTTGTACTACCGGAGATATGTCGATACTAACTGAATACGCAAAACATCAACAAAATTTAGTGCGTTTTAAACTTGATATCGCTTTTGGTTATAACTTCCACATTTTTTCGAATTGTGCCACGCAACTTTGCAGACCATCGCGGAGAGGTATTTTCCAATGAAGTACCAAGTTTCAGAAGTGCAGCTCTTGTACTACCGGAGATATGTCGATACAAACTGAATACGCAAAACATCAACAAAATTTAGCGCGTTTTACAGTTGATATCGCTTTTGTTTATAACTTCCACATTTATTCGAATTGTGCGACGAAACTTTGTAGACAATCGCGGAGACACATTTCCTAGTGAAGTACCAAGTTTTAGAAGTGCAGCTGTTGTACTACCGGAGATATGTCGATACAAACTGAATACGCAAAACATCTACAAAATTTAGTGCCTTTTAAAGTTTATAGCGCTTTTGTTTATAACTTCCACATTTATTCGAATTGTGCCACGAAACTTTGCAGACCATCGCGGAGAGGCATGTTCTACTGAAGTACCAAGTTTTAGAAGTGCAGCTCTTGTACTGCCGTAGATATGTCGATACAAACTGAATACGCAAAACATCAACAAAATTTAGCGCGTTTTAAACTTGATATCGCTTTAGATTATAACTTCCACATTTTTTCGAATTGTGCCACGAAACTTTGCATACGATCGCGGATAGGCATTTTCTACTGAAGTACCAAGTTTCAGAAGTGCAGCTCTTGTACTGCCGGAGATATGTCGATATAAACTGAATACGCAAAACATCAACAAAATTTAGCGCGTTTTAAAGTTGATATCGCTTTTGTTTATAACTTCCCCATTTTTTCGAATTGTGCCACGAAAGTTTGCAGACGATCGCGGATAGGCATTTTCCAATGTAGTACCAAGTTTCAGAAGTGCAGCTCTTGTACTACCGGAGATATGTCGATACAAACTGAATACGCAAAACATCAACAACATTTAGCGCGTTTTAAACTTGATATCACTTTTGGTTATAACTTCCATATTTATTCGAATTGTGACACGAAACTTTGTAGACAGCTGCGGAGACACATTTTCTACTGAAGTACCAAGTTTCAGAAGTGCAGCTCTTGTACTACCGGAGATGTGTCGAGACAAACTGAATACGCAAAACATCAACAAAATTTAGTGCGTTTTAAAGTTGATAGCGCTTTTGTTTATAACTTCCCCATTTTTTCGAATTGTGCCACGAAACTTTGCAGACGATCGCGGATAAGCATTTTCTACTGAAGTACCAAGTTTCAGAAGTGAAGCTCTTGTACTACCGGAGAAATGTCGATACAAACTGAATACGCAAAACATCAACAAAATTTAGCGCGTTTTAAACTTGATATCGCTTTTGGTTATAACTTCCACATTTATTCGAATTGTGAAACGAAACTTTGTAGACAGTCGCGGAGACACATTTTCTACTGAAGTACCAAGTTTCAGAAGTGCAGCTCTCGTACTACCGGAGATGTGTCGATACAAACTGAATACGCAAAACATCTACAAAATTTAGTGCGTTTTAAAGTTGATAGCGCTTTTGTTTATAACTTCCACATTTATTCGAATTGTGCCACGAAAGTTTTCAGACGATCGCGGATAGGAATTTTCTACTGAAGTACCAAGTTTCAGAAGTGCAGCTCTTGTACTACCGGAGATATGTCGATACTAACTGAATACGCAAAACATCAACAAAATTTTGCGCGTTTTAAACTTGATATCGCTTTTGGTTATAACTTCCACATTTATTCAAATTGTGAAACGAAACTTTGTAGACAGTCGCGGAGACACATTTTCTACTGACGTACCAAGTTTCAAAAGTGCAGCTCTTGTACTACCGGAGATATGTCGATACAAACTGAATACGCAAAAAATCTACAAAATTTAGTGCGTTTTAAAGTTGATAGCGCTTTTGTTTATAACTTCCACATTTATTCGAATTGTGCCACGAAACTTTGCAGACAATCGCGGAGAGGCATTTTCTACTGAAGTACCAAGTTTCAGAAGTGCAGCTCTTTTACTGCCGTAGATATGTCGATACAAACGTAATACGTAAAACATCAACAAAATTTAGCGCGTTTTAAACTTGATATCGCTTTTGTTTATAACTTCCCCATTTTTTCGAATTATGCCACGAAACTTTGCAGACGATCGCGGATAGGCATTTTCTACTGAAGTACCAAGTTTCAGAAGTGCAGCTCTTGTACTACCGGAGATGTGTCGATACAAACTGAATACGACAAACATCTACAAAATTTAGTGCGTTTTAAAGTCGATAGCGCTTTTGTTTATAACTTCCACATTTATTTGAATTGTGCCACGAAACTTTGCAGACCATCGCGGATAGGCATTTTCTACTGAAGTACCAAGTTTTAGAAGTGCCGCTCTTGTACTGCCGGAGATATGTCGATACAAACTGAATACGCAAAACATCAACAAAAGTTAGCGCGTTTTAAAGTTGATATCGCTTTTGTTTATAACTTCCACATTTATTCGAATTGTGCAACGAAACTTTGTAGACAGTCGCGGAGACACATTTGCTACTGAAGTACCAAGCTTCAGAAGTGCAGCTCTTGTACTACCGGAGATATGTCGATACAAACTGAATACGCAAAACATCAACAAAATTTATCGCGTTTTAAAGTTGATATCGCTTTTGTTTATAACTTCCACATTTATTCGAATTGTGCAACGAAACTTTGTAGACAATCGCGGAGACACATTTTCAAGTGAAGTACCAAGTTTCAGAAGTGCAGCTCTTGTACTGCCGGAGATATGTCGATACAAACTGAATACGCAAAACATCAAAAAAATTTAGCGCCTTTTTAAGTTGATATCGCTTTTGTTTATAACTTCCACATTTATTCTGATTGTGCCACGAAACTTTGCAGACCATCGCGGAGAGGCATTTTCTACTGAAGTACCAAGTTTTTGAAGTGCAGCTCTTGTACTGCCGGCGATATGTCGATGCAAACTGAATACGCAAAACATCAACAAAATTTAGCGCGTTTTACAGTTGATATCGCTTTTGTTTATAACTTCCACATTTATTCGAATTGTGCTACGAAACTTTGTAGACAGTCGCGGAGACACATTTTCTACTGAAGTACCAAGTTTCAGAAGTGCAGCTCTTATACTACCGGAGATGTGTCGATACAAACTGAATACGCAAAACATCTACAAAATTTAGCGCGTTTTAAAGTTGATAGCGCTTTTGTTTATAACTTCCACATTAATTCGAATTGTGCCACGAAACTTTGCAGACCATCGCGGAGAGGCATTTTCTACTGAAGTACTAAGTTTCAGAAGTGCAGCTCTTGTACTGCCGTAGATATATCGATACAAACTGAATACGCAAAACATCAACAAAATTTAGCGCGTTTTAAACTTGATATCGCTTTTGATTATAACTTCCACATTTTTTCGAATTGTGCAACGAAACTTTGCAGACGATCGCGGATAGGCATTTTCTACTGAAGTACCAAGTTTCAGAAGTGCAGCTCTTGTACTGCCGGAGATATGTCGATAGAAACTGAATACGCAAAACATCAACAAAATTTAGCGCGTTTTAAAGTTGATATCGCTTTTGTTTATAACTTCCCCATTTATTCGAATTGTGAAACGAAACTTTGTAGACCGTCGCGGAGAGGCATTTTCCAATGAAGTACCAAGTTTCAGAAGTGAAGCTCTTGTACTACCGGAGATATGTCGATACAAACTGAATACGCAAAACATCAACAAAATTTAGCGCGTTTTACAGTTGATATCGCTTTTGTTTATAACTTCCACATTTATTCGAATTGAGAAACGAAACTTTGTAGACAGTCGCGGAGACACATTTGCTACTGAAGTACCAAGCTTCAGAAGTGCAGCTCTTGTACTACCGGAGATATGTCGATACAAACTGAATACGCAAAACATCAACAAAATTTAGCGCGTTTTAAAGTTGATATCGCTTTTGTTTATAACTTCCACATTTATTCGAATTGTGCAACGAAACTTTGTAGACAATCGCGGAGACACATTTTCTAGTGAAGTACCTAGTTTCAGAAGTGCAGCACTTGTACTGCCGGAGATATGTCGATACAAACTAAATACGCAAAACATCAACAAAATTTAGCGCCTTTTAAAGTTCATATCGCTTTTGTTTATACCTTCCACATTTATTCTGATTGTGCCACGAAACTTTGCAGACCATCGCGGAGAAGCATTTTCTACCGAAGTACCAAGTTTTAGAAGTGCAGCTCTTGTACTGCCGGAGATATGTCGATGCAAACTGAATACGCAAAACATCAACAAAATTTAGCGCGTTTTACAGTTGATATCGCTTTTGGTTATAACTTCCACATTTATTCGAATTGTGCTCCGAAACTTTGTAGACAGTCGCGGAGACACATTTTCTACTGAAGTACCAAGTTTCAGAAGTGCAGCTCTTATACTACCGGAGATGTGTCGATACAAACTGAATACGCAAAACATCTACAAAATTTAGCGCGTTTTAAAGTTGATAGCGCTTTTGTTTATAACTTCCACATTAATTCGAATTGTGCCACGAAACTTTGCAGACCATCGCGGAGAGGCAATTTCTACTGAAGTACCAAGTTTCAGAAGTGCAGCTCCTGTACTGCTGTAGATATATCGATACAAACTGAATACGCAAAACATCAACAAAATTTAGCGCGTTTTAAACTTGATATCGCTTTTGATTATAACTTCCACATTTTTTTGAATTGATACACGAAACTTTGCAGACGATCGCGGATAGGCATTTTCTACTGAAGTACCAAGTTTCAGAAGTGCAGCTCTTGTACTGCCGGAGATATGTCGATAGAAACTGAATACGCAAAACATCAACAAAATTTAGCGCGTTTTAAAGTTGATATCGCTTTTGTTTATAACTTCCCCATTTATTCGAATTGTGAAACGAAACTTTGTAGACCGTCGCGGAGAGGCAGTTTGCCAATGAAGTACCAAGTTTCAGAAGTGCAGCTCTTGTACTACCGGAGATATGTCGATACAAACTGAATACGCAAAACATCAACAAAATTTAGCGCGTTTTACAGTTGATATCGCTTTTGTTTATAACTTCCACATTTATTCGAATTGTGCAACGAAACTTTGTAGACAGTCGCGGAGACACATTTGCTACTGAAGTACCAAGTTTCAGAAGTGCAGCTCTTGTACTACCGGAGATATGTCGATACAAACTGAATACGCAAAACATCAACAAAATTTATCGCGTTTTAAAGTTGATATCGCTTTTGTTTATAACTTCCACATTTATTCGAATTGTGCAACGAAACTTTGTAGACAATCGCGGAGACACATTTTCTAGTGAAGTTCCAAGTTTCAGAAGTGCAGCTCTTGTACTGCCGGAGATATGTCGATACAAACTGAATACGTAAAACATCAACAAAATTTAGCGCCTTTTTAAGTTGATATCGCTTTTGTTTATAACTTCCACATTTATTCTGATTGTGCCACGAAACTTTGCAGACAATCGCGGAGAGGCATTTTCTACTGACGTACCAAGTTTCAGAAGTGCAGCTCTTGTACTACCGGAGATATGTCGATACTAACTGAATACGCAAAACATCAACAAAATTTAGTGC
>CAUVYP010001019.1:0-41000 GCA_963556195.1 Sepiola atlantica | reverse complement strand
GTTTTAAACTTGATATCGCTTTTGTTTATAACTTCCCCATTTTTTCGAATTGTGCCACGAAAGTTTGCAGACGATCGCGGATAGGCATTTTCCAATGTAGTACCAAGTTTCAGAAGTGCAGCTCTTGTACTACCGGAGATATGTCGATACAAACTGAATACGCAAAACATCAACAACATTTAGCGCGTTTTAAACTTGATATCACTTTTGGTTATAACGTCCATATTTATTCGAATTGTGACACGAAACTTTGTAGACAGTCGCGGAGACACATTTTCTACTGAAGTACCAAGTTTCAGAAGTGCAGCTCTTGTACTACCGGAGATGTGTCGATACAAACTGAATACGCAAAACATCTACAAAATTTAGTGCGTTTTAAAGTTGATAGCGCTTTTGTTTATAACTTCCACATTTATTCGAATTGTGCCACGAAAGTTTTCAGACGATCGCGGATAGGAATTTTCTACTGAAGTACCAAGTTTCAGAAGTGCAGCTCTTGTACTACCGGAGATATGTCGATACTTACTGAATACGCAAAACATCAACAAAATTTTGCGCGTTTTAAACTTGATATCGCTTTTGGTTATAACTTCCACATTTATTCAAATTGTGAAACGAAACTTTGTAGACAGTCGCGGAGACACATTTTCTACTGACGTACCAAGTTTCAAAAGTGCAGCTCTTGTACTACCGGAGATATGTCGATACAAACTGAATACGCAAAACATCTACAAAATTTAGTGCGTTTTAAAGTTGATAGCGCTTTTGTTTATAACTTCCACATTTATTCGAATTGTGCCACGAAACTTTGCAGACAATCGCGGAGAGGCATTTTCTACTGAAGTACCAAGTTTCAGAAGTGCAGCTCTTGTACTGCCGTAGATATGTCGATACAAACGTAATACGTAAAACATCAACAAAATTTAGCGCGTTTTACACTTGATATCGCTTTTGTTTATAACTTCCCCATTTTTTCGAATTATGCCACGAAACTTTGCAGACGATCGCGGATAGGCATTTTCTACTGAAGTACAAAGTTTCAGAAGTGCAGCTCTTGTACTACCGGAGATGTGTCGATACAAACTGAATACGACAAACATCTACAAAATTTAGTGCGTTTTAAAGTCGATAGCGCTTTTGTTTATAACTTCCACATTTATTTGAATTGTGCCACGAAACTTTGCAGACCATCGCGGATAGGCATTTTCTACTGAAGTACCAAGTTTTAGAAGTGCCGCTCTTGTACTGCCGGAGATATGTCGATACAAACTGAATACGCAAAACATCAACAAAAGTTAGCGCGTTTTAAAGTTGATATCGCTTTTGTTTATAACTTCCACATTTATTCGAATTGTGCAACGAAACTTTGTAGACAGTCGCGGAGACACATTTCCTACTGAAGTACCAAGCTTCAGAAGTGCAGCTCTTGTACTACCGGAGATATGTCGATACAAACTGAATACGCAAAACATCAACAAAATTTATCGCGTTTTAAAGTTGATATCGCTTTTGTTTATAACTTCCACATTTATTCGAATTGTGCAACGAAACTTTGTAGACAATCGCGTCGACACATTTTCAAGTGAAGTACCAAGTTTCAGAAGTGCAGCTCTTGTACTGCCGGAGATATGTCGATACAAACTGAATACGCAAAACATCAACAAAATTTAGCGCCTTTTTAAGTTGATATCGCTTTTGTTTATAACTTCCCCATTTTTTCGAATTGTGCCACGAAAGTTTGCAGACGAACGCGGATAGGCATTTTCTACTGAAGTACCAAGTTTCAGAAGTGCAGCTCTTGTACTACCGGAGATATGTCGATACTAACTGAATACGCAAAACATCAACAAAATTTAGTGCGTTTTAAACTTGATATCGCTTTTGGTTATAACTTCCACATTTTTTCGAATTGTGCCACGCAACTTTGCAGACCATCGCGGAGAGGTATTTTCCAATGAAGGATCAAGTTTCAGAAGTGCAGCTCTTGTACTACCGGAGATATGTCGATACAAACTGAATACGCAAAACATCAACAAAATTTAGCGCGTTTTACAGTTGATATGTCTTTTGTTTATAACTTCCACATTTATTCGAATTGTTCGACGAAACTTTGTAGACAATCGCGGAGACACATTTCCTAGTGAAGTCCTAAGTTTTAGAAGTGCAGCTGTTGTACTACCGGAGATATGTCGATACAAACTGAATACGCAAAACATCTACAAAATTTAGTGCCTTTAAAAGTTTATAGCGCTTTTGTTTATAACTTCCACATTTATTCGAATTGTGCCACGAAACTTTGCAGACCATCGCGGAGAGGCATGTTCTACTGAAGTACCAAGTTTTAGAAGTGCAGCTCTTGTACTGCCGTAGATATGTCGATACAAACTGAATACGCAAAACATCAACAAAATTTAGCGCGTTTTAAACTTGATATCGCTTTAGATTATAACTTCCACATTTTTTCGAATTGTGCCACGAAACTTTGCATACGATCGCGGATAGGCATTTTCTACTGAAGTACCAAGTTTCAGAAGTGCAGCTCTTGTACTGCCGGAGATATGTCGATATAAACTGAATACGCAAAACATCAACAAAATTTAGCGCGTTTTAAAGTTGATATCGCTTTTGTTTATAACTTCCCCAGTTTTTCGAATTGTGCCACGAAAGTTTGCAGACGATCGCGGATAGGCATTTTCCAATGTAGTACCAAGTTTCAGAAGTGCAGCTCTTGTACTACCGGAGATATGTCGATACAAACTGAATACGCAAAACATCAACAACATTTAGCGCGTTTTAAACTTGATATCACTTTTGGTTATAACTTCAATATTTATTCGAATTGTGACACGAAACTTTGTAGACAGTCGCGGAGACACATTTTCTACTGAAGTACCAAGTTTCAGAAGTGCAGCTCTTGTACTACCGGAGATGTGTCGATACAAACTGAATACGCAAAACATCAACAAAATTTAGTGCGTTTTAAAGTTGATAGCGCTTTTGTTTATAACTTCCCCATTTTTTCGAATTGTGCCACGAAACTTTGCAGACGATCGCGGATAGGCATTTTCTACTGAAGTACCAAGTTTCAGAAGTGAAGCTCTTGTACTACCGGAGAAATGTCGATACAAACTGAATACGCAAAACATCAACAAAATTTAGCGCGTTTTAAACTTGATATCGCTTTTGGTTATAACTTCCACATTTATTCGAATTGTGAAACGAAACTTTGTAGACAGTCGCGGAGACACATTTTCTACTGAAGTACCAAGTTTCAGAAGTTCAGCTCTTGTACTACCGGAGATGTGTCGATACAAACTGAATACGCAAAACATCTACAAAATTTAGTGCGTTTTAAAGTTGATAGCGCTTTTGTTTATAACTTCCACATTTATTCGAATTGTGCCACGAAAGTTTTCAGACGATCGCGGATAGGAATTTTCTACTGAAGTACCAAGTTTAAGAAGTGCAGCTCTTGTACTACCGGAGATATGTCGATACTAACTGAATACGCAAAACATCAACAAAATTTTGCGCGTTTTAAACTGGATATCGCTTTTGGTTATAACTTCCACATTTATTCAAATTGTGAAACGAAACTTTGTAGACAGTCGCGGAGACACATTTTCTACTGACGTACCAAGTTTCGAAAGTGCAGCTCTTGTACTACCGGAGATATTTCGATACAAACTGAATACGCAAAACATCTACAAAATTTAGTGCGTTTTAAAGTTGATAGCGCTTTTGTTTATAACTTCCACATTTATTCGAATTGTGCCACGAAACTTTGCAGACAATCGCGGAGAGGCATTTTCTACTGAAGTACCAAGTTTCAGAAGTGCAGCTCTTGTACTGCCGTAGATATGCCGATACAAACGTAATACGTAAAACATCAACAAAATTTAGCGCGTTTTAAACTTGATATCGCTTTTGTTTATAACTTCCCCATTTTTTCGAATTATGCCACGAAACTTTGCAGACGATCGCGGATAGGCATTTTCTACTGAAGTACCAAGTTTCAGAAGTGCAGCTCTTGTACTACCGGAGATGTGTCGATACAAACTGAATACGACAAACATCTACAAAATTTAGTGCGTTTTAAAGTCGATAGCGCTTTTGTTTATAACTTCCACATTTATTTGAATTGTGCCACGAAACTTTGCAGACCATCGCGGATAGGCATTTTCTACTGAAGTACCAAGTTTTAGAAGTGCCGCTCTTGTACTGCCGGAGATATGTCGATACAAACTGAATACGCAAAACATCAACAAAAGTTAGCGCGTTTTAAAGTTGATATCGCTTTTGTTTATAACTTCCACATTTATTCGAATTGTGCAACGAAACTTTGTAGACAGTCGCGGAGACACATTTGCTACTGAAGTACCAAGCTTCAGAAGTGCAGCTCTTGTACTACCGGAGATATGTCGATACAAACTGAATACGCAAAACATCAACAAAATTTATCGCGTTTTAAAGTTGATATCGCTTTTGTTTATAACTTCCACATTTATTCGAATTGTGCAACGAAACTTTGAAGACAATCGCGGAGACACATTTTCAAGTGAAGTACCAAGTTTCAGAAGTGCAGCTCTTGTACTGCCGGAGATATGTCGATACAAACTAGAAACGCAAAACATCAAAAAAATTTAGCGCCTTTTTAAGTTGATATCGCTTTTGTTTATAACTTCCACATTTATTCTGATTGTGCCACGAAACTTTGCAGACCATCGCGGAGAGGCATTTTCTACTGAAGTACCAAGTTTTAGAAGTGCAGCTCTTGTACTGCCGGCGATATGTCGATGCAAACTGAATACGCAAAACATCAACAAAATTTAGCGCGTTTTACAGTTGATATCGCTTTTGTTTATAACTTCCACATTTATTCGAATTGTGCTACGAAACTTTGTAGACAGTCGCGGAGACACATTTTCTACTGAAGTACCAAGTTTCAGAAGTGCAGCTCTTATACTACCGGAGATGTGTCGATACAAACTGAATACGCAAAACATCTACAAAATTTAGCGCGTTTTAAAGTTGATAGCGCTTTTGTTTATAACTTCCACATTAATTCGAATTGTGCCACGAAACTTTGCAGACCATCGCGGAGAGGCATTTTCTACTGAAGTACTAAGTTTCAGAAGTGCAGCTCTTGTACTGCCGTAGATATATCGATACAAACTGAATACGCAAAACATCAACAAAATTTAGCGCGTTTTAAACTTGATATCGCTTTTGATTATAACTTCCACATTTTTTCGAATTGTGCAACGAAACTTTGCAGACGATCGCGGATAGGCATTTTCTACTGAAGTACCAAGTTTCAGAAGTGCAGCTCTTGTACTGCCGGAGATATGTCGATAGAAACTGAATACGCAAAACATCAACAAAATTTAGCGCGTTTTAAAGTTGATATCGCTTTTGTTTATAACTTCCCCATTTATTCGAATTGTGACACGAAACTTTGTAGACCGTCGCGGAGAGGCATTTTCCAATGAAGTACCAAGTTTCAGAAGTGCAGCTCTTGTACTACCGGAGATATGTCGATACAAACTGAATACGCAAAACATCAACAAAATTTAGCGCGTTTTACAGTTGATATCGCTTTTGTTTATAACTTCCACATTTATTCGAATTGTGCAACGAAACTTTGTAGACAGTCGCGGAGACACATTTGCTACTGAAGTACCAAGCTTCAGAAGTGCAGCTCTTGTACTACCGGAGATATGTCGATACAAACTGAATACGCAAAACATCAACAAAATTTATCGCGTTTTAAAGTTGATATCGCTTTTGTTTATAACTTCCACATTTATTCGAATTGTGCAACGAAACTTTGAAGACAATCGCGGAGACACATTTTCAAGTGAAGTACCAAGTTTCAGAAGTGCAGCTCTTGTACTGCCGGAGATATGTCGATACAAACTAGAAACGCAAAACATCAAAAAAATTTAGCGCCTTTTTAAGTTGATATCGCTTTTGTTTATAACTTCCACATTTATTCTGATTGTGCCACGAAACTTTGCAGACCATCGCGGAGAGGCATTTTCTACTGAAGTACCAAGTTTTAGAAGTGCAGCTCTTGTACTGCCGGCGATATGTCGATGCAAACTGAATACGCAAAACATCAACAAAATTTAGCGCGTTTTACAGTTGATATCGCTTTTGTTTATAACTTCCACATTTATTCGAATTGTGCTACGAAACTTTGTAGACAGTCGCGGAGACACATTTTCTACTGAAGTACCAAGTTTCAGAAGTGCAGCTCTTATACTACCGGAGATGTGTCGATACAAACTGAATACGCAAAACATCTACAAAATTTAGCGCGTTTTAAAGTTGATAGCGCTTTTGTTTATAACTTCCACATTAATTCGAATTGTGCCACGAAACTTTGCAGACCATCGCGGAGAGGCATTTTCTACTGAAGTACTAAGTTTCAGAAGTGCAGCTCTTGTACTGCCGTAGATATATCGATACAAACTGAATACGCAAAACATCAACAAAATTTAGCGCGTTTTAAACTTGATATCGCTTTTGATTATAACTTCCACATTTTTTCGAATTGTGCAACGAAACTTTGCAGACGATCGCGGATAGGCATTTTCTACTGAAGTACCAAGTTTCAGAAGTGCAGCTCTTGTACTGCCGGAGATATGTCGATAGAAACTGAATACGCAAAACATCAACAAAATTTAGCGCGTTTTAAAGTTGATATCGCTTTTGTTTATAACTTCCCCATTTATTCGAATTGTGAAACGAAACTTTGTAGACCGTCGCGGAGAGGCATTTTCCAATGAAGTACCAAGTTTCAGAAGTGCAGCTCTTGTACTACCGGAGATATGTCGATACAAACTGAATACGCAAAACATCAACAAACTTTAGCGCGTTTTACAGTTGATATCGCTTTTGTTTATAACTTCCACATTTATTCGAATTGTGCAACGAAACTTTGTAGACAATCGCGGAGACACATTTCCTAGTGAAGTACCAAGTTTCAGAAGTGCAGCTGTTGTACTCCCGGAAATATGTCGATACAAACTGAATACGCAAAACATCAACAAAATTTAGCACGTTTTAAAGTTGATATCGCTTTTGTTTATAACTTCCACATTTATTCGAATTGTGCAACGAAACTTTGTAGACAATCGCGGAGACACATTTTCTAGTGAAGTACCTAGTTTCAGAAGTGCAGCACTTGTACTGCCGGAGATATGTCGATACAAACTAAATACGCAAAACATCAACAAAATTTAGCGCCTTTTTAAGTTGATATCGCTTTTGTTTATACCTTCCACATTTATTCTGATTGTGCCACGAAACTTTGCAGACCATCGCGGAGAGGCAATTTCTACTAAAGTACCAAGTTTTAGAAGTGCAGCTCTTGTACTGCCGGAGATATGTCGATACAAACTGAATACGCAAAACATCAACAAAATTTAGCGCGTTTTACAGTTGATATCGCTTTTGGTTATAACTTCCACATTTATTCGAATTGTGCCACGAAACTTTGCAGATCATCGCGGATAGGAATTTTCTACTGAAGTACCAAGTTTCAGAAGTGCAGCTCTTGTACTGCCGGAGATATGTCGATACAAACTGAATACGCAAAACATCAACAAAATTTAGCGCGTTTTACAGTTGATATCGCTTTTGTTTATAACTTCCACATTTATTCGAATTGTGCAACGAAACTTTGTAGACAATCGCGGAGACACATTTGCTAGTGAAGTACGAAGTTTCAGAAGTGCAGCTGTTGTACTACCGGAGATATGTCGATACAAACTGAATACGCAAAACATCTACAAAATTTAGTGCCTTTTAAAGTTGATAGCGCTTTTGTTTATAACTTCCACATTTATTCGAATTGTGCCACGAAACTTTGCAGACCATCGCGGAGACGCATGTTCTACTCAAGTACCAAGTTTTAGAAGTGCAGCTCTTGTACTGCCGTAGATAGGTCGATACAATCTGAATACGCAAAACATCAACAAAATTTAGCGCGTTTTAAACTTGATATCGCTTTTGATTATAACTTCCACATTTATTCGAATTGTGAAACGAAACTTTGTAGACAGTCGCGGAGACACATTTGCTACTGAAGTACCAAGTTTCAGAAGTGCAGCTCTTGTACTACCGGAGATGTGTCGATACAAACTTAATACGCAAAACATCTACAAAATTTAGTGCGTTTTAAAGTTGATAGCGCTTTTGTTTATAACTTCCACATTTATTAGAATTGTGCCACGAAACTTTGCAGACCATCGCGGAGAGGCAATTACTACTAAAGTAGTAAGTTTTAGAAGTGCAGCTCCTGTTACTGCCGGAGATATGTCGATACAAACTGAATACGCAAAACATCTACAAAATTTAGTGCGTTTTAAAGTTGATAGCGCTTTTGTTTATAACTTCCACATTTATTCGAATTGTGCCACGAAACTTTGCAGATCATCGCGGATAGGCATTTTCTACTGAAGTACCGAGTTTCAGAAGTGCAGCTCTTGTACTACCGGAGATATGTCGATACTAACTGAATACGCAAAACATCAACAAAATTTAGCGCGTTTTAAACTTGATATCGCTTTTGGTTATAACTTCCACATTTTTTCGAATTTTGCCACGCAACTTTGCAGACCATCGCGGGTCGGCATTTTCCAATGAAGTACCAAGTTTCAGAAGTGCAGCTCTTGTACTACCGGAGATATGTCGATACAAACTGAATACGCAAAACATCAACAAAATTTAGCGCGTTTTACAGTTGATATCGCTTTTGTTTATAACTTCCACATTTATTCGAATTGTGCAACGAAACTTTGTAGACAATCGCGGAGACACATTTCCTAGTGAAGTACCAAGTTTCAGAAGTGCAGCTGTTGTACTCCCGGAGATATGTCGATACAAACTGAATACGCAAAACATCAACAAAATTTAGCACGTTTTAAACTTGATATCGTATTTGGTTATAACTTCAAAATTTTTTCGAATTGTGCCACTCAACTTTGCAGACCATCGCGGAGAGGCATTTTCCAATGAAGTACCAAGTTTCAGAAGTGCAGCTCTTGTACTACCGGAGATATGTCGATACAAACTGAATACGCAAAACATCAACAAAATTTAGCGCGTTTTACAGTTGATATCGCTTTTGTTTATAACTTCCACATTTATTCGAATTGTGCAACGAAACTTTGTAGACAATCGCGGAGACACATTTGCTAGTGAAGTACCAAGTTTCAGAAGTGCAGCTGTTGTAATACCGGAGATATGTCGATACAAACTGAATACGCAAAACATCTACAAAATTTAGCGCGTTTTAAACTTGATATCGCTTTTGGTTAGAACTTCCACATTTTTTCGAATTGTGCCACGCAACTTTGCAGACCATCGCGGGTCGGCATTTTCCAATGAAGTACCAAGTTTCAGAAGTGCAGCTCTTGTACTACCGGAGATATGTCGATACAAACTGAATACGCAAAACATCAATAAAATTTAGCGCGTTTTACAGTTGATATCGCTTTTGTTTATAACTTCCACATTTATTCGAATTGTGCAACGAAACTTTGTAGACAATCGCGGAGACACATTTCCTAGTGAAGTACCAAGTTTCAGAAGTGCAGCGGTTGTACTCCCGGAGATATGTCGATACAAACTGAATACGCAAAACATCAACAAAATTTAGCACGTTTTAAACTTGATATCGCTTTTGGTTATAACTTCAAAATTTTTTCGAATTGTGCCACTCAACTTTGCAGACCATCGCGGAGAGGCATTTTCCAATGAAGTACCAAGTTTCAGAAGTGCAGCTCTTGTACTACCGGAGATATGTCGATACAAACTGAATACGCAAAACATCAACAAAATTTAGCGCGTTTTACAGTTGATATCGCTTTTGTTTATAACTTCCACATTTATTCGAATTGTGCAACGAAACTTTGTAGACAATCGCGGAGACACATTTGCTAGTGAAGTACCAAGTTTCAGAAGTGCAGCTGGAGTACTACCGGAGATATGTCGATACAAACTGAATACGCAAAACATCTACAAAATTTAGTGCCTTTTAAAGTTGATAGCGCTTTTGTTTATAACTTCCACATTTATTCGAATTGTGCCACGAAACTTTGCAGACCATCGCGGATACGCATGTTCTACTGAAGTACGAAGTTTCAGAAGTGCAGCTCTTGTACTGCCGTAGATATGTCGATACAAACTGAATACGCAAAACATCAACAAAATTTAGCGCGTTTTAAACTTGATATCGCTTTTGATTATAACTTCAAGATTTTTTGGAATTGTGCCACGAAACTTTGCAGACGATCGCGGATAGGCATTTTCTACTGAAGTACCAAGGTTCAGAAGTGCAGCTCTTGTACTGCCGGAGATATGTCGATAGAAACTGAATACGCAAAACATCTACAAAATTTAGTGCGTTTTAAAGTTGATAGCGCTTTTGTTTATAACTTCCACATTTATTCGAATTGTGCCACGAAACTTTGCAGACCATCGCGGAGAGGCAATTTCTACTAAAGTACCAAGTTTTAGAAGTGCAGCTCTTGTACTGCCGGAGATATGTCGATACAAACTGAATACGCAAAACATCTACAAAATTTAGTGCGTTTTAAAGTTGATAGCGCTTTTTTTTATAACTTCCACATTTATTCGAATTGTGCCACGAAACTTTGCAGATCATCGCGGATAGGAATTTTCTACTGAAGTACCAAGTTTCAGAAGTGCAGCTCTTGTACTACCGGAGATATGTCGATACTAACTGAATACGCAAAACATCAACAAAATTTAGCACGTTTTAAACTTGATATCGCTTTTGGTTATAACTTCCACATTTTTTTGAATTGTGCCACTCAACTTTGCAGACCATCGCGGAGAGGCATTTTCCAATGAAGTACCAAGTTTCAGAAGTGCAGCTCTTGTACTACCGGAGATATGTCGATACAAACTGAATACGCAAAACATCAACAAAATTTAGCGCGTTTTACAGTTGATATCGCTTTTGTTTATAACTTCCACATTTATTCGAATTGTGCAACGAAACTTTGTAGACAATCGCGGAGACACATTTCCTAGTGAAGTACCAAGTTTCAGAAGTGCAGCTGTTGTACTACCGGAGATATGTCGATACAAACTGAATACGCAAAACATCAACAAAATTTAGCGCGTTTTAAAGTTGATATCGCTTTTGTTTATAACTTCCCCATTTTTTCGAATTGTGCCACGAAACTTTGCAGACGATCGCGGATAGGCATTTTCCAATGAAGTACCAAGTTTCAGAAGTGCAGCTCTTGTACTGCCGGAGATATGTCGATACAAACTGAATACGCAAAACATCAACAAAATTTAGCGCGTTTTAAACTTGATATCACTTTTGGTTATAACTTCCACATTTATTCGAATTGTGACACGAAACTTTGTAGACAATCGCGGAGACACATTTTCCACTGAAGTACCAAGTTTCAGATGTGCAGCTCTTGTACTACCGGAGATATGTCGATACTAACTGAATACGCAAAACATCAACAAAATTTAGCACGTTTTAAACTTGATATCGCTTTTGGTTATAACTTCCACATTTTTTCGAATTGTGCCACTCAACTTTGCAGACCATCGCGGAGAGGCATTTTCCAATGAAGTACCAAGTTTCAGAAGTGCAGCTCTTGTACTGCCGGAGATATGTCGATACAAACTGAATACGCAAAACATCAACAAAATTTAGCGCGTTTTACAGTTGATATCGCTTTTGTTTATAACTTCCACATTTATTCGAGTTGTGCAACGAAACTTTGTAGACAATCGCGGAGACACATTTCCCAGTGAAGTACCAAGTTTCAGAAGTGCAGCTGTTGTACTACCGGAGATATGTCGATACAAACTGAATACGCAAAACATCTACAAAATTTAGTGCCTTTTAAAGTTGATAGCGCTTTTGTTTATAACTTCCACATTTATTCGAATTGTGCCACGAAACTTTGCAGACCATCGCGGAGACGCATGTTCTACTAAAGTACCAAGTTTTAGAAGTGCAGCTCTTGTACTGCCGGAGATATGTCGATAGAAACTGAATACGCAAAACATCAACAAAATTTAGCGCGTTTTAAAGTTGATATCGCTTTTGTTTATAACTTCCCCATTTTTTCGAATTGTGCCACGAAAGTTTGCAGACGATCGCGGATAGGCATTTTTTAATGAAGTACCAAGTTTCAGAAGTGCAGCTCTTGTACTGCCGGAGATATGTCGATACAAACTGAATACGCAAAATATCAACAAAATTTAGCGCGTTTTAAACTTGATATCACTTTTGGTTATAACTTCCACATTTATTCGAATTGTGACACCAAACTTTGTAGACAATCGCGGAGACACATTTTCCACTGAAGTACCAAGTTTCAGAAGTGCAGCTCTTGTACTACCGGAGATGTGTCGATACAAACTGAATACGCAAAACATCTACAAAATTTAGTGCGTTTTAAAGTTGATAGCGCTTTTGTTTATAACTTCCCCATTTTTTCGAATTGTGCCACGAAAGTTTGCAGACGATCGCGGATAGGCATTTTCTACTGAAGTACCAAGTTTCAGAAGTGCAGCTCTTGTACTGCCGGAGATATGTCGATACAAACTGAATACGCAAAACATCAACAAAATTTAGCGCGTTTTACAGTCGATATCGCTTTTGTTTATAACTTCCACATTTATTCGAGTTGTGCAACGAAACTTTGTAGACAATCGCGGAGACACATTTCCCAGTAGAATTACCAAGTTTCAGAAGTGCAGCTGTTGTACTACCGGAGATATGTCGATACAAACTGAATACGCAAAACATCTACAAAATTTAGTGCCTTTTAAAGTTGATAGCGCTTTTGTTTATAACTTCCACATTTATTCGAATTGTGCCACGAAACTTTGCAGACCATCGCGGAGACGCATGTTCTACTCAAGTACCAAGTTTTAGAAGTGCAGCTCTTGTACTGCCGGAGATATGTCGATAGAAACTGAATACGCAAAACATCAACAAAATTTAGCGCGTTTTAAAGTTGATATCGCTTTTGTTTATAACTTCCCCATTTTTTCGAATTGTGCCACGAAAGTTTGCAGACGATCGCGGATAGGCATTTTCCAATGAAGTACCAAGTTTCAGAAGTGCAGCTCTTGTACTGCCGGAGATATGTCGATACAAACTGAATACGAAAAATATCAACAAAATTTAGCGCGTTTTAAACTTGATATCACTTTTGGTTATAACTTCCACATTTATTCGAATTGTGACACGAAACTTTGTAGACAATCGCGGAGACACATTTTCCACTGAAGTACCAAGTTTCAGAAGTGCAGCTCTTGTACTACCGGAGATGTGTCGATACAAACTGAATACGCAAAACATCTACAAAATTTAGTGCGTTTTAAAGTTGATAGCGCTTTTGTTTATAACTTCCCCATTTTTTCGAATTGTGCCACGAAAGTTTGCAGACGATCGCGGATAGGCATTTACTACTGAAGTACCAAGTTTCAGAAGTGCAGCTCTTGTACTGCCGGAGATATGTCGATACAAACTGAATACGCAAAACATCAACAAAATTTAGCGCGTTTTACAGTTGATATCGCTTTTGTTTATAACTTCCACATTTATTCGAGTTGTGCAACGAAACTTTGTAGACAATCGCGGAGACACATTTCCCAGTGAAGTACCAAGTTTCAGAAGTGCAGCTGTTGTACTACCGGAGATATGTCGATACAAACTGAATACGCAAAACATCTACAAAATTTAGTGCGTTTTAAAGTTGATAGCGCTTTTGTTTATAACTTCCCCATTTTTTCGAATTGTGCCACGAAAGTTTGCAGACGATCGCGGATAGGCATTTTCCAATGAAGTACCAAGTTTCAGAAGTGCAGCTCTTGTACTGCCGGAGATATGTCGATAGAAACTGAATACGCAAAACATCAACAAAATTTAGCGCGTTTTAAAGTTGATATCGCTTTTGTTTATAACTTCCCCATTTTTTCGAATTGTGCCACGAAAGTTTGCAGACGATCGCGGATAGGCATTTTCCAATGAAGTACCAAGTTTCAGAAGTGCAGCTCTTGTACTGCCGGAGATATGTCGATACAAACTGAATACGCAAAATATCAACAAAATTTAGCGCGTTTTAAACTTGATATCACTTTTGGTTATAACTTCCACATTTATTCGAATTGTGACACGAAACTTTGTAGACAATCGCGGAGACACATTTTCCACTGAAGTACCAAGTTTCAGAAGTGCAGCTCTTGTACTACCGGAGATGTGTCGATACAAACTGAATACGCAAAACATCTACAAAATTTAGTGCGTTTTAAAGTTGATAGCGCTTTTGTTTATAACTTCCCCATTTTTTCGAATTGTGCCACGAAAGTTTGCAGACGATCGCGGATAGGCATTTTCTACTGAAGTACCAAGTTTCAGAAGTGCAGCTCTTGTACTACCGGAGAAATGTCGATACAAACTGAATACGCAAAACATCAACAAAATTTAGCGCGTTTTAAAGTTGATATCGCTTTTGTTTATAACTTCCACATTTATTCGAATTGTGCAACGAAACTTTGTAGACAATTGCGGAGTTACATTTTCTACTGAAGTACCAAGTTTCAGAAGTGCAGCTCTTGTACTGCCGTAGATATGTCGATACAAACTGAATACGCAAAATATCAACAAAATTTAGCGCGTTTTAAACTTGATATCACTTTTGGTTATAACTTCCACATTTATTCGAATTGTGAAACGAAACTTTGTAGACAGTCGCGGAGACACATTTTCTACTGAAGTACCAAGTTTCAGAAGTGCAGCTCTTGTACTACCGGAGATGTGTCGATACAAACTGAATACGCAAAACATCTACAAAATTTAGTGCGTTTTAAACTTGATAGCGCTTTTGTTTATAACTTCCCCATTTTTTCGAATTGTGCCACGCAACTTTGCAGACCATCGCGGGGAGGCATTTTCCAATGAAGTACCAAGTTTTAGAAGTGCAGCTCTTGTACTACCGGAGATATGTCGATACAAACTGAATACGCAAAACATCAACAAAATTTAGCGCGTTTTACAGTTGATATCGCTTTTGTTTATAACTTCCACATTTATTCGAATTGTGCAACGAAACTTTGTAGACAATCGCGGAGACACATTTCCTAGTGAAGTACCAAGTTTTAGAAGTGCAGCTCTTGTACTACCGGAGATATGTCGATACAAACTGAATACGCAAAACATCAACAAAATTTAGCACGTTTTAAACTTGATATCGCTTTTGGTTATAACTTCCACATTTATTCGAATTGTGCCAAGAAACTTTGCAGACCATCGCGGAGACGCATGGTCTACTGAAGTACTAAGTTTTAGAAGTGCAGCTCTTGTACTGCCGTAGATATGTCGATACAAACTGAATACGCAAAACATCAACAAAATTTAGCGCGTTTTAAACTTGATATCGCTTTTGATTATAACTTCGAGATTTTTTGGAATTGTGCACGAAACTTTGCAGACGATCGCGGATAGGCATTTTCTACTGAAGTACCAAGTTTCAGAAGTGCAGCTCTTGTACTGCCGGAGATATGTCGATAGAAACTGAATACGCAAAACATCTACAAAATTTAGTGCGTTTTAAAGTTGATAGCGCTTTTGTTTATAACTTCCACATTTATTAGAATTGTGCCACGAAACTTTGCAGACCATCGCGGAGAGGCAATTTCTACTAAAGTTCCAAGTTTTAGAAGTGCAGCTCTTGTACTGCCGGAGATATGTCGATACAAACTGAATACGCAAAACATCTACAAAATTTAGTGCGTTTTAAAGTTGATAGCGCTTTTTTTTATAACTTCCACATTTATTCGAATTGTGCCACGAAACTTTGCAGATCATCGCGGATAGGAATTTTCTACTGAAGTACCAAGTTTCAGAAGTGCAGCTCTTGTACTACCGGAGATATGTCGATACTAACTGAATACGCAAAACATCAACAAAATTTAGCACGTTTTAAACTTGATATCGCTTTTGGTTATAACTTCCACATTTTTTCGAATTGTGCCACTCAACTTTGCAGACCATCGCGGAGAGGCATTTTCCAATGAAGTACCAAGTTTCAGAAGTGCAGCTCTTGTACTACCGGAGATATGTCGATACAAACTGAATACGCAAAACATCAACAAAATTTAGCGCGTTTTACAGTTGATATCGCTTTTGTTTATAACTTCCACATTTATTCGAATTGTGCAACGAAACTTTGTAGACAATCGCGAAGACACATTTCCTAGTGAAGTACCAAGTTTCAGAAGTGCAGCTGTTGTACTACCGGAGATATGTCGATACAAACTGAATACGCAAAACATCTACAAAATTTAGTGCCTTTTAAAGTTGATAGCGCTTTTGTTTATAACTTCCACATTTATTCGAATTGTGCCACGAAACTTTGCAGACCATCGCGGAGACGCATGTTCTACTGAAGTACCAAGTTTTAGAAGTGCAGCTCTTGTACTGCCGTAGATATGTCGATACAAACTGAATACGCAAAACATCAACAAAATTTAGCGCGTTTTAAACTTGATATCGCTTTTGATTATAACTTCCACATTTTTTCGAATTGTGCCACGAAACTTTGTAGACAGTCGCGGAGACACATTTTCTACTGAAGTACCAAGTTTCAGAAGTGCAGCTCCTGTACTACCGGAGATGTGTCGATACAAACGGAATACGCAAAACATCTACAAAATTTAGTGCGTTTTAAAGTTGATAGCGCTTTTGTTTATAACTTCCACATATTTTCGAATTGTGCCACGAAACTTTGCAGACGATCGCGGATAGGCATTTTCTACTGAAGTACCAAGTTTCAGAAGTGCAGCTCTTGTACTGCCGGAGATATGTCGATACAAACTGAATACGCAAAACATCAACAAAATTTAGCGCGTTTTAAACTTAATATCGCTTTTGTTTATAACTTCAACATTTATTCGAATTGTGCAACGAAATTTGTAGACAGTCGCGGAGACACATTTTCTACTGAAGTACCAAGTTTCAGAAGTGCAGCTCTTGTACTACCGGAGATGTGTCGATACAAACTGAATACGCAAAACATCTACAAAATTTAGTGCGTTTTAAAGTTGATAGCGCTTTTGTTTATAACTTCCACATTTATTCGAATTGTGCCACGAAACTTTGCAGACCATCGCGGAGAGGCATTTACTACTGAAGTACCAAGTTTCAGAAGTGCAGCTCTTGTACTGCCGGAGATATGTCGATAGAAACTGAATACGCAAAACATCAACAAAATTTAGCGCGTTTTAAAGTTGATATCGCTTTTGTTTATAACTTCTACATTTATTCGAATTGTGCAACGAAACTTTGTAGACAGTCGCGGAGACACATTTTATACGGAAGTACCAAGTTTCAGAAGTGCAGCTCTTGTACTACCGGAGATGTGTCGATACAAACTGAATACGCAAAACATCTACAAATTTTAGTGCGTTTTAAAGTTGATAGCGCTTTTGTTTATAACTTCCACATTTTTTCGAATTGTGCCACGAAACTTTGCAGACGATCGCGGATAGGCATTTCCTACTGAAGTACCAGGTTTCAGAAGTGCAGCTCTTGTACTACCTGAGATATGTTGATACAAACTGAATACGCAAAACATCAAGAAAATGTAGCGCGTTTTAAAGTTGATATCGCTTTTGTTTATAACTTCCACATTTATTCGAATTGTGCAACGAAACTTTGTAGACAGTCGAAGAGACACATTTTCTACTGAAGTACCAAGTTTCAGAAGTGCAGCTCTTGTACTACCGGAGATGTGTCGATACAAACTGAATACGCAAAACATCTACAAAATTTAGTGCGTTTTAAAGTTGATAGCGCTTTTGTTTATAAATTCCACATTTATTCGAATTGTGCCACGAAACTTTGTAGACAGTCGCGGAGACATATTTTCTACTGAAGTACCAAGTTTCAGAAGTGCAGCTCCTGTACTACCGGAGATGTGTCGATACAAACGGAATACGCAAAACATCTACAAAATATAGTGCGTTTTAAAGTTGATAGCGCTTTTGTTTATAACTTCCACATATTTTCGAATTGTGCCACGAAACTTTGCAGACGATCGCGGATAGGCATTTTCTACTGAAGTACCAAGTTTCAGACTTGCAGCTCTTGTACTGCCGGAGATATGTCGATACAAACTGAATACGCAAAACATCAACAAAATTTAGCGCGTTTTAAACTTAATATCGCTTTTGTTTATAACTTCCACATTTATTCGAATTGTGCAACGAAACTTTGTAGACAGTCGCGGAGACACATTTTCTACTGAAGTACCAAGTTTCAGAAGTGCAGCTCTTGTACTACCGGAGATGTGTCGATACAAACTGAATACGCAAAACATCTACAAAATTTAGTGCGTTTTAAAGTTGATAGCGCTTTTGTTTATAACTTCCACATTTATTCGAATTGTGCCACGAAACTTTGCAGACCATCGCGGAGAGGCATTTTCTACTGAAGTACCAAGTTTCAGAACTGCAGCTCTTGTACTACCGGAGATGTGTCGATACAAACTGAATACGCAAAACATCTACAAAATTTAGTGCGTTTTAAAGTTGATAGCGCTTTTGTTTATAACTTCCACATTTATTCGAATTGTGCAACGAAACTTTGTAGACAGTCGCGGAGACATATTTTCTACTGAAGTACCAAGTTTCAGAAGTGCAGCTCTTGTACTACCGGAGATGTGTCGATACAAACTGAATACGCAAAACATCTACAAATTTTAGTGCGTTTTAAGGTTGATAGCGCTTTTGTTTATAACTTCCACATTTTTTCGAATTGTGCCACGAAACTTTGCAGACGATCGCTGATAGGCATTTACTACTGAAGTACCAAGTTTCAGAAGTGCAGCTCTTGTACTACCGGAGAAATGTCGATACAAACTGAATACGCAAAACAACAAAAAAATGTAGCGCGTTTTAAAGTTGATATCGCTTTTGTTTATAACTTCCACATTTATTCGAATTGTGCAACGAAACTTTGTAGACAGTCGCGGAGACACATTTTCTACTGAAGTACCAAGTTTCAGAAGTGCAGCTCCTGTACTACCGGAGATGTGTCGATACAAACGGAATACGCAAAACATCTACAAAATTTAGTGCGTTTTAAAGTTGATAGCGCTTTTGTTTATAACTTCCACATATTTTCGAATTGTGCCACGAAACTTTGCAGACGATCGCGGATAGGCATTTTCTACTGAAGTACCAAGTTTCAGAAGTGCAGCTTTTGTACTGCCGGAGATATGTCGATACAAACTGAATACGCAAAACATCAACAAAATTTAGCGCGTTTTAAACTTAATATCGCTTTTGTTTATAACTTCCACATTTATTCGAATTGTGCAACGAAACTTTGTAGACAGTCGCGGAGACACATTTTCTACTGAAGTACCAAGTTTCAGAAGTGCAGCTCTTGTACTACCGGAGATGTGTCGATACAAACTGAATACGCAAAACATCTACAAAATTTAGTGCGTTTTAAAGTTGATAGCGCTTTAGTTTATAACTTCCACATTTATTCGAATTGTGCCACGAAACTTTGCAGACCATCGCGGAGAGGCATTTTCTACTGAAGTACCAAGTTTCAGAAGTGCAGCTCTTGTACTGCCGGAGATATGTCGATAGAAACTGAATACGCAAAACATCAACAAAATTTAGCGCGTTTTAAAGTTGATATCGCTTTTGTTTATAACTTCTAAATTTATTCGAATTGTGCAACGAAACTTAATAGACAGTCGCGGAGACACATTTTCTACTGAAGTACCAAGTTTCAGAAGTGCAGCTCTTGTACTACCTGAGATATGTCGATACAAACTGAATACGCAAAACATCAACAAAATGTAGCGCGTTTTAAAGTTGATATCGCTTTTGTTTATAACTTCCACATTTATTCGAATTGTGCAACGAAACTTTGTAGACAGTCGCAGAGACACATTTTCTACTGAAGTACCAAGTTTCAGAAGTGCAGCTCTTGTACTACCGGAGATGTGTCGATACAAACTGAATACGCAAAACATCTACAAAATTTAGTGCGTTTTAAAGTTGATAGCGCTTTTGTTTATAACTTCCACATTTATTCGAATTGTGCAACGAAACTTTGTAGACAGTCGCGGAGACACATTTTCAACTGAAGTACCAAGTTTCAGAAGTGCAGCTCCTGTACTACCGGAGATGTGTCGATACAAACGGAATACGCAAAACATCTACAAAATTTAGTGCGTTTTAAAGTTGATAGCGCTTTTGTTTATAACTTCCACATATTTTCGAATTGTGCCACGAAACTTTGCAGACGATCGCGGATAGGCATTTTCTACTGAAGTACCAAGTTTCAGAAGTGCAGCTCTTGTACTGCCGGAGATATGTCGATACAAACTGAATACGCAAAACATCAACAAAATTTAGCGCGTTTTAAACTTAATATCGCTTTTGTTTATAACTTCCACATTTATTCGAATTGTGCCACGAAACTTTGCAGACCATCGCGGAGAGGCATTTTCTACTGAAGTTCCAAGTTTCAGAAGTGCAGCTCTTGTACTGCCGGAGATATGTCGATAGAAACTGAATACGCAAAACATCAACAAAATTTAGCGCGTTTTAAAGTTGATATCGCTTTTGTTTATAACTTCCACATTTATTCGAATTGTGCCACGAAACTTTGCAGACGATCGCGGATAGGCATTTTCTACTGAAGTACCAAGTTTCAGAAGTGCAGCTCTTGTACTACCTTAGATATGTCGATACAAACTGAATACGCAAAACATCAACAAAATGTAGCGCGTTTTAAAGTTGATATCGCTTTTGTTTATAACTTCCACATTTATTCGAATTGTGCAACGAAACTTTGTAGACAGTCGCGGAGACACATTTTCTACTGAAGTACCAAGTTTCAGAAGTGCAGCTCTTGTACTACCGGAGATGTGTCGATACAAACGGAATACGCAAAACATCTACAAAATTTAGTGCGTTTTAAAGTTGATAGCGCTTTTGTTTATAACTTCCACATTTTTTCGAATTGTGCCACGAAACTTTGCAGACGATCGCGGATAGGCATTTTCTACTGAAGTACCAAGTTTCAGAAGTGCAGCTCCTGTACTACCGGAGATGTGTCGATACAAACGGAATACGCAAAACATCTACAAAATTTAGTGCGTTTTAAAGTTGATAGCGCTTTTGTTTATAACTTCCACATTTATTCGAATTGTGCAACGAAACTTTGTAGACAGTCGCGGAGACACATTTTCAACTGAAGTACCAAGTTTCAGAAGTGCAGCTCCTGTACTACCGGAGATGTGTCGATACAAACGGAATACGCAAAACATCTACAAAATTTAGTGCGTTTTAAAGTTGATAGCGCTTTTGTTTATAACTTCCACATATTTTCGAATTGTGCCACGAAACTTTGCAGACGATCGCGGATAGGCATTTTCTACTGAAGTACCAAGTTTCAGAAGTGCAGCTCTTGTACTGCCGGAGATATGTCGATACAAACTGAATACGCAAAACATCAACAAAATTTAGCGCGTTTTAAACTTAATATCGCTTTTGTTTATAACTTCCACATTTATTCGAATTGTGCCACGAAACTTTGCAGACCATCGCGGAGAGGCATTTTCTACTGAAGTTCCAAGTTTCAGAAGTGCAGCTCTTGTACTTCCGGAGATATGTCGATAGAAACTGAATACGCAAAACATCAACAAAATTTAGCGCGTTTTAAAGTTGATATCGCTTTTGTTTATAACTTCCACATTTATTCGAATTGTGCCACGAAACTTTGCAGACGATCGCGGATAGGCATTTTCTACTGAAGTACCAAGTTTCAAAAGTGCAGCTCTTGTACTACCTTAGATATGTCGATACAAACTGAATACGCAAAACATCAACAAAATGTAGCGCGTTTTAAAGTTGATATCGCTTTTGTTTATAACTTCCACATTTATTCGAATTGTGCAACGAAACTTTGCAGACGATCGCGGATAGGCATTTTCTACTGAAGTACCAAGTTTCAGAAGTGCAGCTCTTGTACTACCGGAGATGTGTCGATACAAACGGAATACGCAAAACATCTACAAAATTTAGTGCGTTTTAAAGTTGATAGCGCTTTTGTTTATAACTTCCACATTTATTCGAATTGTGCAACGAAACTTTGTAGACAGTCGCGGAGACACATTTTCAACTGAAGTACCAAGTTTCAGAAGTGCAGCTCCTGTACTACCGGAGATGTGTCGATACAAACGGAATACGCAAAACATCTACAAAATTTAGTGCGTTTTAAAGTTGATAGCGCTTTTGTTTATAACTTCCACATATTTTCGAATTGTGCCACGAAACTTTGCAGACCATCGCGGAGAGGCATTTTCTACTGAAGTTCCAAGTTTCAGAAGTGCAGCTCTTGTACTGCCGGAGATATGTCGATAGAAACTGAATACGCAAAACATCAACAAAATTTAGCGCGTTTTAAAGTTGATATCGCTTTTGTTTATAACTTCCACATTTATTCGAATTGTGCCACGAAACTTTGCAGACGATCGCGGATAGGCATTTTCTACTGAAGTACCAAGTTTCAGAAGTGCAGCTCTTGTACTGCCAGAGATATGTCGATACAAACTGAATACGCAAAACATCAACAAAATTTAGCGCGTTTTAAACTTAATATCGCTTTTGTTTATAACTTCCACATTTATTCGAATTGTGCCACGAAACTTTGCAGACCATCGCGGAGAGGCATTTTCTACTGAAGTTCCAAGTTTCAGAAGTGCAGCTCTTGTACTGCCGGAGATATGTCGATAGAAACTGAATACGCAAAACATCAACAAAATTTAGCGCGTTTTAAAGTTGATATCGCTTTTGTTTATAACTTCCACATTTATTCGAATTGTGCCACGAAACTTTGCAGACGATCGCGGATAGGCATTTTCTACTGAAGTACCAAGTTTCAGAAGTGCAGCTCTTGTACTACCTTAGATATTTCGATACAAACTGAATACGCAAAACATCAACAAAATGTAGCGCGTTTTAAAGTTGATATCGCTTTTGTTTATAACTTCCACATTTATTCGAATTGTGCAACGAAACTTTGTAGACAGTCGCGGAGACACATTTTCTACTGAAGTACCAAGTTTCAGAAGTGCAGCTCTTGTACTACCGGAGATGTGTCGATACAAACGGAATACGCAAAACATCTACAAAATTTAGTGCGTTTTAAAGTTGATAGCGCTTTTGTTTATAACTTCCACATATTTTCGAATTGTGCCACGAAACTTTGCAGACGATCGCGGATAGGCATTTTCTACTGAAGTACCAAGTTTCAGAAGTGCAGATCTTGTACTACCGGAGAAATGTCGATACAAACTGAATACGCAAAACATCAACAAAATTTAGCGCGTTTTAAAGTTGATATCGCTTTTGTTTATAACTTCCACATTTATTCGAATTGTGCAACGAAACTTTGTAGACAGTCGCGGAGACACATTTACTACTGAAGTACCAAGTTTCAGAAGTGCAGCTCTTGTACTACCGGAGATGTGTCGATACAAACTGAATACGCAAAACATCTACAAAATTTAGTGCGTTTTAAAGTTGATAGCGCTTTTGTTTATAACTTCCACATTTATTCGAATTGTGCAACGAAACTTTGCAGACCATCGCGGAGAGGCATTTTCTACTGAAGTACCAAGTTTCAGAAGTGCAGCTCTTGTACTGCCGGATATATATCGATAGAAACTGAATACGCAAAACATCAACAAAATTTAGCGCGTTTTAAAGTTGATATCGCTTTTGTTTATAACTTCCACATTTATTCGAATTGTGCAACGAAACTTTGTAGACAGTCGCGGAGACACATTTTCTACTGAAGTACCAAGTTTCAGAAGTGCAGCTCTTGTACTACCGGAGATGTGTCGATACAAACTGAATACGCAAAACATTTACAAAATTTAGTGCGTTTTAAAGTTGATAGCGCTTTTGTTTATAACTTCCACATTTATTCAAATTGTGCAACGAAACTTTGTAGACAGTCGCGGAGACATATTTTCTACTGAAGTACGAAGTTTCAGAAGTGAAGCTCTTGTACTACCGGAGATGTGTCGATACAAACTGAATACGTAAAACATCTACAAATTTTAGTGCGTTTTAAAGTTGATAGCGCTTTTGTTTATAACTTCCACATTTTTTCGAATTGTGCCACGAAACTTTGCAGACGATCGCGGATAGGCATTTTCTACTGAAGTTCCAAGTTTCAGAAGTGCAGCTCTTGTACTGCCGGAGATATGTCGATAGAAACTGAATACGCAAAACATCAACAAAATTTAGCGCGTTTTAAAGTTGATATCGCTTTTGTTTATAACTTCCACATTTATTCGAATTGTGCAACGAAACTTTGTAGACAGTCGCGGAGACACATTTTCTACTAGAGTACCAAGTTTCAGAAGTGCAGCTCTTGTACTACCGGAGATGTGTCGATACAAACTGAATACGCAAAACATCTACAAAATTGAGTGCGTTTTAAAGTTGATAGCGCTTTTGTTTATAACTTCCACATATTTTCGAATTGTGCCACGAAACTTTGCAGACGATCGCGGATAGGCATTTTCTACTGAAGTACCAAGTTTCAGAAGTGCAGCTCTTGTACTGCCGGAGATATGTCGATACAAACTGAATACGCAAAACATCAACAAATTTTAGCGCGTTTTAAACTTAATATCGCTTTTGTTTATAACTTCCACATTTATTCGAATTGTGCAACGAAACTTTGTAGACAGTCGCGGAGACACATTTTCTACTGAAGTACCAAGTTTCAGAAGTGCAGCTCTTGTACTACCGGAGATGTGTCGATACAAACTGAATACGCAAAACATCTACAAAATTTAGTGCGTTTTAAAGTTGATAGCGCTTTTGTTTATAACTTCCACATTTATTCGAATTGTGCCACGAAACTTTGCAAACCATCGCGGAGAGGCATTTTCTACTGAAGTACCAAGTTTCAGAAGTGCAGCTCTTGTACTGCCGGAGATATGTCGATAGAAACTGAATACGCAAAACATCAACAAAATTTAGCGCGTTTTAAAGTTGATATCGCTTTTGTTTATAACTTCTACATTTATTCGAATTGTGCAACGAAACTTTGTAGACAGTCGCGGAGACACATTTCCTACTGAAGTACCAAGTTTCAGAAGTGCAGCTCTTGTACTCCCGGAGATGTGTCGATACAAACTGAATACGCAAAACATCTACAAAATTTAGTGCGTTTTAAAGTTGATAGCGCTTTTGTTTATAACTTTCACATTTATTCGAATTGTGCAACGAAACTTTGTAGACAGTCGCGGAGACATATTTTCTACAGAAGTACCAAGTTTCAGAAGTGCAGGTCTTGTACTACCGGAGATGTGTCGATACAAACTGAATACGCAAAACATCTACAAATTTTAGTGCGTTTTAAAGTTGATAGCGCTTTTGTTTATAACTTCCACATTTTTTCGAATTGTGCCACGAAACTTTGCAGACGATCGCGGATAAGCATTTTCTACTGAAGTACCAAGTTTCAGAAGTGCAGCTCTTGTACTACCTGAGATATGTCGATACAAACTGAATACGCAAAACATCAACAAAATGTAGCGCGTTTTAAAGTTGATATCGCTTTTGTTTATAACTTCCACATTTATTCGAATTGTGCAACGAAACTTTGTAGACAGTCGCAGAGACACATTTTCTACTGAAGTACCAAGTTTCAGAAGTGCAGCTCTTGTACTGCCGGAGATATGTCGATACAAACTGAATACGCAAAACATCAACAAAATTTAGCGCGTTTTAAACTTAATATCGCTTTTGTTTATAACTTCCACATTTATTCGAATTGTGCAACGAAACTTTGTAGACAGTCGCGGAGACACATTTTCAACTGAAGTACCAAGTTTCAGAAGTGCAGCTCTTGTACTACCGGAGATGTGTCGATACAAACTGAATACGCAAAACATCTACAAAATTTAGTGCGTTTTAAAGTTGATAGCGCTTTTGTTTATAACTTCCACATTTATTCGAATTGTGCTACGAAACTTTGCAGACGATCGCGGATAGGCATTTTCTACTGAAGTACCAAGTTTCAGAAGTGCAGCTCTTGTACTGCCGGAGATGTGTCGATACAAACTGAATACGCAAAACATCAACAAAATTTAGCGCATTTTAAACTTGATATCGCTTTTGATTATAACTTCCACATTTTTTCGAATTGTGCCACGAAACTTTGCAGACGATCGCGGATAGGCATTTTCTACTGAAGTTCCAAGTTTCAGAAGTGCAGCTCTTTTACTGCCGGAGATATGTCGATAGAAACTGAATACGCAAAACATCAACAAAATTTAGCGCGTTTTAAAGTTGATATCGCTTTTGTTTATAACTTCCACATTTATTCGAATTGTGCAACGAAACTTTGTAGACAGTCGCGGAGACACATTTTCTACTGAAGTACCAAGTTTCAGAAGTGCAGCTCTTGTACTACCGGAGATGTGTCGATACAAACTGAATACGCAAAACATCTACAAAATTTAGTGCGTTTTAAAGTTGATAGCGCTTTTGTTTATAACTTCCACATTTATTCGAATTGTGCAACGAAACTTTGTAGACAGTCGCGGAGACATATTTTCTACTGAAGTACCAAGTTTCAGAAGTGCAGCTCTTGTACTACCGGAGATGTGTCGATACAAACTGAATACGCAAAACATCTACAAATTTTAGTGCGTTTTAAAGTTGATAGCGCTTTTGTTTATAACTTCCACATTTTTTCGAATTGTGCCACGAAACTTTGCAGACGATCGCGGATAGGCATTTTCTACTGAAGTACCAAGTTTCAGAAGTGCAGCTCTTGTACTACCTTAGATATGTTGATACAAACTGAATACGCAAAACATCAACAAAATGTAGCGCGTTTTAAAGTTGATATCGCTTTTGTTTATAACTTCCACATTTATTCGAATTGTGCAACGAAACTTTGTAGACAGTCGAAGAGACACATTTTCTACTGAAGTACCAAGTTTCAGAAGTGCAGCTCTTGTACTACCGGAGATGTGTCGATACAAACTGAATACGCAAAACATCTACAAAATTTAGTGCGTTTTAAAGTTGATAGCGCTTTTGTTTATAAATTCCACATTTATTCGAATTGTGCCACGAAACTTTGTAGACAGTCGCGGAGACATATTTTCTACTGAAGTACCAAGTTTCAGAAGTGCAGCCCCTGTACTACCGGAGATGTGTCGATACAAACTGAATACGCAAAACATCTACAAAATTTAGTGCGTTTTAAAGTTGATAGCGCTTTTGTTTATAACTTCCACATTTATTCGAATTGTGCTACGAAACTTTGCAGACGATCGCGGATAGGCATTTTCTACTGAAGTACCAAGTTTCAGAAGTGCAGCTCTTGTACTGCCGGAGATGTGTCGATACAAACTGAATACGCAAAACATCAACAAAATTTAGCGCATTTTAAACTTGATATCGCTTTTGATTATAACTTCCACATTTTTTCGAATTGTGCCACGAAACTTTGCAGACGATCGCGGATAGGCATTTTCTACTGAAGTTCCAAGTTTCAGAAGTGCAGCTCTTGTACTGCCGGAGATATGTCGATAGAAACTGAATACGCAAAACATCAACAAAATTTAGCGCGTTTTAAAGTTGATATCGCTTTTGTTTATAACTTCCACATTTATTCGAATTGTGCAACGAAACTTTGTAGACAGTCGCGGAGACACATTTTCTACTGAAGTACCAAGTTTCAGAAGTGCAGCTCTTGTACTACCGGAGATGTGTCGATACAAACTGAATACGCAAAACATCTACAAATTTTAGTGCGTTTTAAAGTTGATAGCGCTTTTGTTTATAACTTCCACATTTTTTCGAATTGTGCCACGAAACTTTGCAGACGATCGCGGATAGGCATTTTCTACTGAAGTACCAAGTTTCAGAAGTGCAGCTCTTGTACTACCTTAGATATGTTGATACAAACTGAATACGCAAAACATCAACAAAATGTAGCGCGTTTTAAAGTTGATATCGCTTTTGTTTATAACTTCCACATTTATTCGAATTGTGCAACGAAACTTTGTAGACAGTCGAAGAGACACATTTTCTACTGAAGTACCAAGTTTCAGAAGTGCAGCTCTTGTACTACCGGAGATGTGTCGATACAAACTGAATACGCAAAACATCTACAAAATTTAGTGCGTTTTAAAGTTGATAGCGCTTTTGTTTATAAATTCCACATTTATTCGAATTGTGCCACGAAACTTTGTAGACAGTCGCGGAGACATATTTTCTACTGAAGTACCAAGTTTCAGAAGTGCAGCTCTTGTACTGCCGGAGATATGTCGATACAAACTGAATACGCAAAACATCAACAAAATTTAGTGCGTTTTAAAGTTGATAGCGCTTTTGTTTATAACTTCCACATATTTTCGAATTGTGCCACGAAACTTTGCAGACGATCGCGGATAGGCATTTTCTACTGAAGTACCAAGTTTCAGAAGTGCAGCTCTTGTACTGCCGGAGATATGTCGATACAAACTGAATACGCAAAACATCAACAAAATTTAGCGCGTTTTAAACTTAATATCGCTTTTGTTTATAACTTCCACATTTATTCGAATTGTGCAACGAAACTTTGTAGACAGTCGCGGAGACACATTTTCTACTGAAGTACCAAGTTTCAGAAGTGCAGCTCTTGTACTACCGGAGATGTGTCGATACAAACTGAATACGCAAAACATCTACAAAATTTAGTGCGTTTTAAAGTTGATAGCGCTTTTGTTTATAACTTCCACATTTATTCGAATTGTGCTACGAAACTTTGCAGACCATCGCGGAGAGGCATTTTCTACTGAAGTACCAAGTTTCAGAACTGCAGCTCTTGTACTACCGGAGATGTGTCGATACAAACTGAATACGCAAAACATCTACAAAATTTAGTGCGTTTTAAAGTTGATAGCGCTTTTGTTTATAACTTCCACATTTATTCGAATTGTGCAACGAAACTTTGTAGACAGTCGCGGAGACATATTTTCTACTGAAGTACCAAGTTTCAGAAGTGCAGCTCTTGTACTACCGGAGATGTGTCGATACAAACTGAATACGCAAAACATCTACAAATTTTAGTGCGTTTTAAGGTTGATAGCGCTTTTGTTTATAACTTCCACATTTTTTCGAATTGTGCCACGAAACTTTGCAGACGATCGCTGATAGGCATTTACTACTGAAGTACCAAGTTTCAGAAGTGCAGCTCTTGTACTACCGGAGAAATGTCGATACAAACTGAATACGCAAAACATCAAAAAAATGTAGCGCGTTTTAAAGTTGATATCGCTTTTGTTTATAACTTCCACATTTATTCGAATTGTGCAACGAAACTTTGTAGACAGTCGCGGAGACACATTTTCTACTGAAGTACCAAGTTTCAGAAGTGCAGCTCCTGTACTACCGGAGATGTGTCGATACAAACGGAATACGCAAAACATCTACAAAATTTAGTGCGTTTTAAAGTTGATATCGCTTTTGTTTATAACTTCCACATATTTTCGAATTGTGCCACGAAACTTTGCAGACGATCGCGGATAGGCATTTTCTACTGAAGTACCAAGTTTCAGAAGTGCAGCTCTTGTACTGCCGGAGATATGTCGATACAAACTGAATACGCAAAACATCAACAAAATTTAGCGCGTTTTAAACATAATATCGCTTTTGTTTATAACTTCCACATTTATTCGAATTGTGCAACGAAACTTTGTAGACAGTCGCGGAGACACATTTTCTACTGAAGTACCAAGTTTCAGAAGTGCAGCTCTTGTACTACCGGAGATGTGTCGATACAAACTGAATACGCAAAACATCTACAAAATTTAGTGCGTTTTAAAGTTGATAGCGCTTTTGTTTATAACTTCCACATTTATTCGAATTGTGCCACGAAACTTTGCAGACCATCGCGGAGAGGCATTTTCTACTGAAGTACCAAGTTTCAGAAGTGCAGCTCTTGTACTGCCGGAGATATGTCGATAGAAACTGAATACGCAAAACATCAACAAAATTTAGCGCGTTTTAAAGTTGATATCGCTTTTGTTTATAACTTCCACATTTATTCGAATTGTGCAACGAAACTTTGTAGACAGTCGCGGAGACACATTTTCTACTGAAGTACCAAGTTTCAGAAGTGCAGCTCTTGTACTACCGGAGATGTGTCGATACAAACTGAATACGCAAAACATCTACAAAATTTAGTGCGTTTTAAAGTTGATAGCGCTTTTGTTTATAACTTCCACATTTATTCGAATTGTGCAACGAAACTTTGTAGACAGTCGCGGAGACATATTTACTACTGAAGTACCAAGTTTCAGAAGTGCAGCTCTTGTACTACCGGAGATGTGTCGATACAAACTGAATACGCAAAACATCTACAAATTTTAGTGCGTTTTAAAGTTGATAGCGCTTTTGTTTATAACTTCCACATTTTTTCGATTTGTGCCACGAAACTTTGCAGACGATCGCGGATAGGCATTTTCTACTGAAGTACCAAGTTTCAGAAGTGCAGCTCTTGTACTACCTTAGATATGTTGATACAAACTGAATACGCAAAACATCAACAAAATGTAGCGCGTTTTAAAGTTGATATCGCTTTTGTTTATAACTTCCACATTTATTCGAATTGTGCAACGAAACTTTGTAGACAGTCGAAGAGACACATTTTCTACTGAAGTACCAAGTTTCAGAAGTGCAGCTCTTGTACTACCGGAGATGTGTCGATACAAACTGAATACGCAAAACATCTAAAAAATGTAGTGCGTTTTAAAGTTGATAGCGCTTTTGTTTATAAATTCCACATTTATTCGAATTGTGCCACGAAACTTTGTAGACAGTCGCGGAGACATATTTTCTACTGAAGTACCAAGTTTCAGAAGTGCAGCCGCTGTACTACCGGAGATGTGTCGATACAGACGGAATACGCAAAACATCTACAAAATTTAGTGCGTTTTAAAGTTGATAGCGCTTTTGTTTATAACTTCCACATATTTTCGAATTGTGCCACGAAACTTTGCAGACGATCGCGGATAGGCATTTTCTACTGAAGTACCAAGTTTCAGAAGTGCAGCTCTTGTACTGCCGGAGATATGTCGATACAAACTGAATACGCAAAACATCAACAAAATTTAGCGCGTTTTAAACTTAATATCGCTTTTGTTTATAACTTCCACATTTATTCGAATTGTGCAACGAAACTTTGTAGACAGTCGCGGAGACACATTTTCTACTGAAGTACCAAGTTTCAGAAGTGCAGCTCTTGTACTACCAGAGATGTGTCGATACAAACTGAATGCGCAAAACATCTACAAAATTTAGTGCGTTTTAAGGTTGATAGCGCTTTTGTTTATAACTTCCACATTTATTCGAATTGTGCCACGAAACTTTGCAGACCATCGCGGAGAGGCATTTTCTACTGAAGTACCAAGTTTCAGAACTGCAGCTCTTGTACTCCCGGAGATGTGTCGATACAAACTGAATACGCAAAACATCTACAAAATTTAGTGCGTTTTAAAGTTGATAGCGCTTTTGTTTATAACTTCCACATTTATTCGAATTGTGCAACGAAACTTTGTAGACAGTCGCGGAGACATATTTTCTACTGAAGTACCAAGTTTCAGAAGTGCAGGTCTTGTACTACCGGAGATGTGTCGATACAAACTGAATACGCAAAACATCTACAAATTTTAGTGCGTTTTAAAGTTGATAGCGCTTTTGTTTATAACTTCCACATTTTTTCGAATTGGGCCACGAAACTTTGCAGACGATCGCGGATAGGCATTTTCTACTGAAGTACCAAGTTTCAGAAGTGCAGCTCTTGTACTACCTGAGATATGTCGATACAAACTGAATACGCAAAACATCAACAAAATGTAGCGCGTTTTAAAGTTGATATCGCTTTTGTTTATAACTTCCACATTTATTCGAATTGTGCAACGAAACTTTGTAGACAGTCGCAGAGACACATTTTCTACTGAAGTACCAAGTTTCAGAAGTGCAGCTCTTGTACTGCCGGAGATATGTCGATAGAAACTGAATACGCAAAACATCAACAAAATTTAGCGCGTTTTAAACTTAATATCGCTTTTGTTTATAACTTCCACATTTATTCGAATTGTGCAACGAAACTTTGTAGACAGTCGCGGAGACACATTTTCTACTGAAGTACCAAGTTTCAGAAGTGCAGCTCTTGTACTACCGGAGATGTGTCGATACAAACTGAATACGCAAAACATCTACAAAATTTAGTGCGTTTTAAAGTTGATAGCGCTTTTGTTTATAACTTCCACATTTATTCGAATTGTGCAACGAAACTTTGTAGACAGTCGCGGAGACATATTTTCTACTGAAGTACCAAGTTTCAGAAGTGCAGCTCTTGTACTACCGGAGATGTGTCGATACAAACTGAATACGCAAAACATCTACAAATTTTAGTGCGTTTTAAGGTTGATAGCGCTTTTGTTTATAACTTCCACATTTTTTCGAATTGTGCCACGAAACTTTGCAGACGATCGCTGATAGGCATTTACTACTGAAGTACCAAGTTTCAGAAGTGCAGCTCTTGTACTACCGGAGAAATGTCGATACAAACTGAATACGCAAAACATCAAAAAAATGTAGCGCGTTTTAAAGTTGATATCGCTTTTGTTTATAACTTCCACATTTATTCGAATTGTGCAACGAAACTTTGTAGACAGTCGCGGAGACACATTTTCTACTGAAGTACCAAGTTTCAGAAGTGCAGCTCCTGTACTACCGGAGATGTGTCGATACAAACGGAATACGCAAAACATCTACAAAATTTAGTGCGTTTTAAAGTTGATAGCGCTTTTGTTTATAACTTCCACATATTTTCGCATTGTGCCACGAAACTTTGCAGACGATCGCGGATAGGCATTTTCTACTGAAGTACCAAGTTTCAGAAGTGCAGCTCTTGTACTGCCGGAGATATGTCGATACAAACTGAATACGCAAAACATCAACAAAATTTAGCGCGTTTTAAACTTAATATCGCTTTTGTTTATAACTTCCACATTTATTCGAATTGTGCAACGAAACTTTGTAGACAGTCGCGGAGACACATTTTCTACTGAAGTACCAAGTTTCAGAAGTGCAGCTCTTGTACTACCGGAGATGTGTCGATACAAACTGAATACGCAAAACATCTACAAAATTTAGTGCGTTTTAAAGTTGATAGCGCTTTTGTTTATAACTTCCACATTTATTCGAATTGTGCCACGAAACTTTGCAGACCATCGCGGAGAGGCATTTTCTACTGAAGTACCAAGTTTCAGAAGTGCAACTCTTGTACTACCGGAGATGTGTCGATACAAACTGAATACGCAAAACATCTACAAATTTTAGTGCGTTTTAAGGTTGATAGCGCTTTTGTTTATAACTTCCACATTTTTTCGAATTGTGCCACGAAACTTTGCAGACGATCGCTGATAGGCATTTACTACTGAAGTACCAAGTTTCAGAAGTGCAGCTCTTGTACTACCGGAGATGTGTCGATACAAACTGAATACGCAAAACATCAAAAAAATGTAGCGCGTTTTAAAGTTGATATCGCTTTTGTTTATAACTTCCACATTTATTCGAATTGTGCAACGAAACTTTGTAGACAGTCGCGGAGACATATTTTCTACTGAAGTACCAAGTTTCAGAAGTGCAGCTCTTGTACTACCGGAGATGTGTCGATACAAACTGAATACGCAAAACATCTACAAATTTTAGTGCGTTTTAAGGTTGATAGCGCTTTTGTTTATAACTTCCACATTTTTTCGAATTGTGCCACGAAACTTTGCAGACGATCGCTGATAGGCATTTACTACTGAAGTACCAAGTTTCAGAAGTGCAGCTCTTGTACTACCGGAGAAATGTCGATACAAACTGAATACGCAAAACATCAAAAAAATGTAGCGCGTTTTAAAGTTGATATCGCTTTTGTTTATAACTTCCACATTTATTCGAATTGTGCAACGAAACTTTGTAGACAGTCGCGGAGACACATTTTCTACTGAAGTACCAAGTTTCAGAAGTGCAGCTCCTGTACTACCGGAGATGTGTCGATACAAACGGAATACGCAAAACATCTACAAAATTTAGTGCGTTTTAAAGTTGATAGCGCTTTTGTTTATAACTTCCACATATTTTCGAATTGTGCCACGAAACTTTGCAGACGATCGCGGATAGGCATTTTCTACTGAAGTACCAAGTTTCAGAAGTGCAGCTCTTGTACTGCCGGAGATATGTCGATACAAACGTAATACGCAAAACATCAACAAAATTTAGCGCGTTTTAAACTTAATATCGCTTTTGTTTATAACTTCCACATTTATTCGAATTGTGCAACGAAACTTTGTAGACAGTCGCGGAGACACATTTTCTACTGAAGTACCAAGTTTCAGAAGTGCAGCTCTTGTACTACCGGAGATGTGTCGATACAAACTGAATACGCAAAACATCTACAAAATTTAGTGCGTTTTAAAGTTGATAGCGCTTTTGTTTATAACTTCCACATTTATTCGAATTGTGCCACGAAACTTTGCAGACCATCGCGGAGAGGCATTTTCTACTGAAGTACCAAGTTTCAGAAGTGCAGCTCTTGTACTGCCGGAGATATGTCGATAGAAACTGAATACGCAAAACATCAACAAAATTTAGCGCGTTTTAAAGTTGATATCGCTTTTGTTTATAACTTCTACATTTATTCGAATTGTGCAACGAAACTTTGTAGACAGTCGCGGAGACACATTTTCTACTGAAGTACCAAGTTTCAGAAGTGCAGCTCTTGTACTCCCGGAGATGTGTCGATACAAACTGAATACGCAAAACATCTACAAAATTTAGTGCGTTTTAAAGTTGATAGCGCTTTTGTTTATAACTTCCACATTTATTCGAATTGTGCAACGAAACTTTGTAGACAGTCGCGGAGACATATTTTCTACTGAAGTACCAAGTTTCAGAAGTGCAGGTCTTGTACTACCGGAGATGTGTCGATACAAACTGAATACGCAAAACATCTACAAATTTTAGTGCGTTTTAAAGTTGATAGCGCTTTTGTTTATAACTTCCACATTTTTTCGAATTGGGCCACGAAACTTTGCAGACGATCGCGGATAGGCATTTTCTACTGAAGTACCAAGTTTCAGAAGTGCAGCTCTTGTACTACCTGAGATATGTCGATACAAACTGAATACGCAAAACATCAACAAAATGTAGCGCGTTTTAAAGTTGATATCGCTTTTGTTTATAACTTCCACATTTATTCGAATTGTGCAACGAAACTTTGTAGACAGTCGCAGAGACACATTTTCTACTGAAGTACCAAGTTTCAGAAGTGCAGCTCTTGTACTGCCGGAGATATGTCGATACAAACTGAATACGCAAAACATCAACAAAATTTAGCGCGTTTTAAACTTAATATCGCTTTTGTTTATAACTTCCACATTTATTCGAATTGTGCAACGAAACTTTGTAGACAGTCGCGGAGACACATTTTCTACTGAAGTACCAAGTTTCAGAAGTGCAGCTCTTGTACTACCGGAGATGTGTCGATACAAACTGAATACGCAAAACATCTACAAAATTTAGTGCGTTTTAAAGTTGATAGCGCTTTTGTTTATAACTTCCACATTTATTCGAATTGTGCCACGAAACTTTGCAGACCATCGCGGAGAGGCATTTTCTACTGAAGTACCAAGTTTCAGAACTGCAGCTCTTGTACTACCGGAGATGTGTCGATACAAACTGAATACGCAAAACATCTACAAAATTTAGTGCGTTTTAAAGTTGATAGCGCTTTTGTTTATAACTTCCACATTTATTCGAATTGTGAAACGAAACTTTGTAGACAGTCGCGGAGACATATTTTCTACTGAAGTACCAAGTTTCAGAAGTGCAGCTCTTGTACTACCGGAGATGTGTCGATACAAACTGAATACGCAAAACATCTACAAATTTTAGTGCGTTTTAAGGTTGATAGCGCTTTTGTTTATAACTTCCACATTTTTTCGAATTGTGCCACGAAACTTTGCAGACGATCGCTGATAGGCATTTACTACTGAAGTACCAAGTTTCAGAAGTGCAGCTCTTGTACTACCGGAGAAATGTCGATACAAACTGAATACGCAAAACATCAAAAAAATGTAGCGCGTTTTAAAGTTGATATCGCTTTTGTTTATAACTTCCACATTTATTCGAATTGTGCAACGAAACTTTGTAGACAGTCGCGGAGACACATTTTCTACTGAAGTACCAAGTTTCAGAAGTGCAGCTCCTGTACTACCGGAGATGTGTCGATACAAACGGAATACGCAAAACATCTACAAAATTTAGTGCGTTTTAAAGTTGATAGCGCTTTTGTTTATAACTTCCACATATTTTCGAATTGTGCCACGAAACTTTGCAGACGATCGCGGATAGGCATTTTCTACTGAAGTACCAAGTTTCAGAAGTGCAGCTCTTGTACTGCCGGAGATATGTCGATACAAACTGAATACGCAAAACATCAACAAAATTTAGCGCGTTTTAAACTTAATATCGCTTTTGTTTATAACTTCCACATTTATTCGAATTGTGCAACGAAACTTTGTAGACAGTCGCGGAGACACATTTTCTACTGAAGTACCAAGTTTCAGAAGTGCAGCTCTTGTACTACCGGAGATGTGTCGATACAAACTGAATACGCAAAACATCTACAAAATTTAGTGCGTTTTAAAGTTGATAGCGCTTTTGTTTATAACTTCCACATTTATTCGAATTGTGCCACGAAACTTTGCAGACCATCGCGGAGAGGCATTTTCTACTGAAGTACCAAGTTTCAGAAGTGCAGGTCTTGTACTACCGGAGATGTGTCGATACAAACTGAATACGCAAAACATCTACAAATTTTAGTGCGTTTTAAAGTTGATAGCGCTTTTGTTTATAACTTCCACATTTTTTCGAATTGGGCCACGAAACTTTGCAGACGATCGCGGATAGGCATTTTCTACTGAAGTACCAAGTTTCAGAAGTGCAGCTCTTGTACTACCTGAGATATGTCGATACAAACTGAATACGCAAAACATCAACAAAATGTAGCGCGTTTTAAAGTTGATATCGCTTTTGTTTATAACTTCCACATTTATTCGAATTGTGCAACGAAACTTTGTAGACAGTCGCAGAGACACATTTTCTACTGAAGTACCAAGTTTCAGAAGTGCAGCTCTTGTACTGCCGGAGATATGTCGATACAAACTGAATACGCAAAACATCAACAAAATTTAGCGCGTTTTAAACTTAATATCGCTTTTGTTTATAACTTCCACATTTATTCGAATTGTGCAACGAAACTTTGTAGACAGTCGCGGAGACACATTTTCTACTGAAGTACCAAGTTTCAGAAGTGCAGCTCTTGTACTACCGGAGATGTGTCGATACAAACTGAATACGCAAAACATCTACAAAATTTAGTGCGTTTTAAAGTTGATAGCGCTTTTGTTTATAACTTCCACATTTATTCGAATTGTGCCACGAAACTTTGCAGACCATCGCGGAGAGGCATTTTCTACTGAAGTACCAAGTTTCAGAACTGCAGCTCTTGTACTACCGGAGATGTGTCGATACAAACTGAATACGCAAAACATCTACAAAATTTAGTGCGTTTTAAAGTTGATAGCGCTTTTGTTTATAACTTCCACATTTATTCGAATTGTGCAACGAAACTTTGTAGACAGTCGCGGAGACATATTTTCTACTGAAGTACCAAGTTTCAGAAGTGCAGCTCTTGTACTACCGGAGATGTGTCGATACAAACTGAATACGCAAAACATCTACAAATTTTAGTGCGTTTTAAGGTTGATAGCGCTTTTGTTTATAACTTCCACATTTTTTCGAATTGTGCCACGAAACTTTGCAGACGATCGCTGATAGGCATTTACTACTGAAGTACCAAGTTTCAGAAGTGCAGCTCTTGTACTACCGGAGAAATGTCGATACAAACTGAATACGCAAAACATCAAAAAAATGTAGCGCGTTTTAAAGTTGATATCGCTTTTGTTTATAACTTCCACATTTATTCGAATTGTGCAACGAAACTTTGTAGACAGTCGCGGAGACACATTTTCTACTGAAGTACCAAGTTTCACAAGTGCAGCTCCTGTACTACCGGAGATGTGTCGATACAAACGGAATACGCAAAACATCTACAAAATTTAGTGCGTTTTAAAGTTGATAGCGCTTTTGTTTATAACTTCCACATATTTTCGAATTGTGCCACGAAACTTTGCAGACGATCGCGGATAGGCATTTTCTACTGAAGTACCAAGTTTCAGAAGTGCAGCTCTTGTACTGCCGGAGATATGTCGATACAAACTGAATACGCAAAACATCAACAAAATTTAGCGCGTTTTAAACTTAATATCGCTTTTGTTTATAACTTCCACATTTATTCGAATTGTGCAACGAAACTTTGTAGACAGTCGCGGAGACACATTTTCTACTGAAGTACCAAGTTTCAGAAGTGCAGCTCTTGTACTACCGGAGATGTGTCGATACAAACTGAATACGCAAAACATCTACAAAATTTAGTGCGTTTTAAAGTTGATAGCGCTTTTGTTTATAACTTCCACATTTATTCGAATTGTGCCACGAAACTTTGCAGACCATCGCGGAGAGGCATTTTCTACTGAAGTACCAAGTTTCAGAAGTGCAGGTCTTGTACTACCGGAGATGTGTCGATACAAACTGAATACGCAAAACATCTACAAATTTTAGTGCGTTTTAAAGTTGATAGCGCTTTTGTTTATAACTTCCACATTTTTTCGAATTGGGCCACGAAACTTTGCAGACGATCGCGGATAGGCATTTTCTACTGAAGTACCAAGTTTCAGAAGTGCAGCTCTTGTACTACCTGAGATATGTCGATACAAACTGAATACGCAAAACATCAACAAAATGTAGCGCGTTTTAAAGTTGATATCGCTTTTGTTTATAACTTCCACATTTATTCGAATTGTGCAACGAAACTTTGTAGACAGTCGCAGAGACACATTTTCTACTGAAGTACCAAGTTTCAGAAGTGCAGCTCTTGTACTGCCGGAGATATGTCGATACAAACTGAATACGCAAAACATCAACAAAATTTAGCGCGTTTTAAACTTAATATCGCTTTTGTTTATAACTTCCACATTTATTCGAATTGTGCAACGAAACTTTGTAGACAGTCGCGGAGACACATTTTCTACTGAAGTACCAAGTTTCAGAAGTGCAGCTCTTGTACTACCGGAGATGTGTCGATACAAACTGAATACGCAAAACATCTACAAAATTTAGTGCGTTTTAAAGTTGATAGCGCTTTTGTTTATAACTTCCACATTTATTCGAATTGTGCCACGAAACTTTGCAGACCATCGCGGAGAGGCATTTTCTACTGAAGTACCAAGTTTCAGAACTGCAGCTCTTGTACTACCGGAGATGTGTCGATACAAACTGAATACGCAAAACATCTACAAAATTTAGTGCGTTTTAAAGTTGATAGCGCTTTTGTTTATAACTTCCACATTTATTCGAATTGTGCAACGAAACTTTGTAGACAGTCGCGGAGACATATTTTCTACTGAAGTACCAAGTTTCAGAAGTGCAGCTCTTGTACTACCGGAGATGTGTCGATACAAACTGAATACGCAAAACATCTACAAATTTTAGTGCGTTTTAAGGTTGATAGCGCTTTTGTTTATAACTTCCACATTTTTTCGAATTGTGCCACGAAACTTTGCAGACGATCGCTGATAGGCATTTACTACTGAAGTACCAAGTTTCAGAAGTGCAGCTCTTGTACTACCGGAGAAATGTCGATACAAACTGAATACGCAAAACATCAAAAAAATGTAGCGCGTTTTAAAGTTGATATCGCTTTTGTTTATAACTTCCACATTTATTCGAATTGTGCAACGAAACTTTGTAGACAGTCGCGGAGACACATTTTCTACTGAAGTACCAAGTTTCACAAGTGCAGCTCCTGTACTACCGGAGATGTGTCGATACAAACGGAATACGCAAAACATCTACAAAATTTAGTGCGTTTTAAAGTTGATAGCGCTTTTGTTTATAACTTCCACATATTTTCGAATTGTGCCACGAAACTTTGCAGACGATCGCGGATAGGCATTTTCTACTGAAGTACCAAGTTTCAGAAGTGCAGCTCTTGTACTGCCGGAGATATGTCGATACAAACTGAATACGCAAAACATCAACAAAATTTAGCGCGTTTTAAACTTAATATCGCTTTTGTTTATAACTTCCACATTTATTCGAATTGTGCAACGAAACTTTGTAGACAGTCGCGGAGACACATTTTCTACTGAAGTACCAAGTTTCAGAAGTGCAGCTCTTGTACTACCGGAGATGTGTCGATACAAACTGAATACGCAAAACATCTACAAAATTTAGTGCGTTTTAAAGTTGATAGCGCTTTTGTTTATAACTTCCACATTTATTCGAATTGTGCCACGAAACTTTGCAGACCATCGCGGAGAGGCATTTTCTACTGAAGTACCAAGTTTCAGAAGTGCAGCTCTTGTACTGCCGGAGATATGTCGATAGAAACTGAATACGCAAAACATCAACAAAATTTAGCGCGTTTTAAAGTTGATATCGCTTTTGTTTATAACTTCTACATTTATTCGAATTGTGCAACGAAACTTTGTAGACAGTCGCGGAGACACATTTTCTACTGAAGTACCAAGTTTCAGAAGTGCAGCTCTTGTACTCCCGGAGATGTGTCGATACAAACTGAATACGCAAAACATCTACAAAATTTAGTGCGTTTTAAAGTTGATAGCGCTTTTGTTTATAACTTCCACATTTATTCGAATTGTGCAACGAAACTTTGTAGACAGTCGCGG